>ML791450.1:256693-268772 GCA_009831015.1 Picea engelmannii
TCCAAGCTAGGGTTCTCATACCCTCGACTCCTATTTATACTAAAAAGAAGCATCTAGAGGAAGATCCTTCTAGAAGCGGAAGCTTCTATTAGGTCTTCTTACATCCGCCTTATTCTATTTTATTGAAAGGTCTTATTAGTATTAACCTTTATTACATCCGAATACATTGATCTACCTATGTGCGGGTTAGGACCTTAACACTCCATGGGGAGCACCAGTCATGTTTGTGAGGAAGAAAGATGGCACGCTCCGACTATGCATAGACTATAAATAACTCAATAAGACAACCATAAAGAACAAGTACCCCTTACCAAAAATCGGTGACTTGTTCGACCAATTAGGGGGTGCTTCCATTTTCTCAAAGATTGACTTGAGGTTTGGATACCATCAAGTCTGAATCAAGGATGAATACATCCATAAAACAGCCTTCATGACAAGGTATGGTCACTATGAATTTGTGGTAGTTCCATTTGAATTAACCAATGCCCCCGCCACTTTTATGTGCTTGATGAATATTGTACTCAGCAAATTCCTAGATAGATTTGTATTGGTTTTCATTGATGATATCCTAATCTACTCCAAGGACATAGAGGAGCATGAAAAACATCTTAGACTTGTACTTCAAGTACTAAGATAGCGTCAACTCTATGCTAAGTTTAGCAAGTGTGACTTTTTCCAAAAGCAAGTCCATTACTTAGGCCATGTTATTTCTAAAGAATGAGTGGCAGTAGACCCTGACAAGATCAGATCTATTATGGAATGGCCTACCCCAAAGGATGTATTTGATATCAGATCCTTTATGGGTTTAGAAGGATACTATAGAAGATTCATAAAAAAAAAATCCAAGATTGGTTGTCCAATCACTGCCCTTTAGAAAAAGGGGGTTAAATTCACTTGGACATCAGAATGTGACGCAAGATTTCAGGAGCTGAAATACCTTCTGACCCATGCACCCATGCTAAATATTGCATACCGTGATACTAACTTCCTCATGTGCACAGATGCTTGCAAGGAAGGACTCGGAGGCGTCATTGTGTAAGAAGGATGTGTAATTTGCTACAAATCCCGAAAATTGAATGAGCATGAAATCAATTATGTGACCCATGATCTAGAGTTGGTTGCCATAGTGCATGCTTTAAAAATGTGGAGGCATTACCTCCTAGGTAGGAGATTTGTACTTATGACAGACCACTGTGGGTTGAGGCAGCTATTTGATCAACCAAAACTCAATGATAGACAAGCTAGGTGGATGGCTCTCCTTAGTGATTTTGATTTTGAAATCAAACACATCAAAGGAAAAGAAAATAGGGTGGTTGATGCCCTTAGCAGAAGTGTGAAAATGATTCACTTGGCAGTGGTGAGCAACTGTGAAACGGATGTCAGGGAAAGATTCAGGAATGCACAAGAAACATATGCATTCTTCAAGATTGTGACCTCATACCTAAGGAAACAGCCTATAGGGCTAAAGTATGAATGCTATCAGATGCTCGATGAAGGCCTACTGACTTAAAGAAACAGATTGTATGTCCCAAGTTGTGACAACTTGAAGAGGTTCATAATGGATGAACTGCACAAGAGACCATATACTGGTCACCCAGGATATCAGAAAATGATCACGACCACTAGGAAACAATTATATTGGCCTAGATTGAAAAAGGGCATAGTTCACTATCTAGCTAATTGTCTAGAATGCTAGCAATTTAAGGTTGAACACTGGCACCCAGCAGGGTTGTTACAGCCTCTACCAATTCCAGAATGGAAATGGGAAACCATCTCCATGAATTTCATCACCGGATTACCAAAATCGGCCAAGCAAAATGATGCCATCATGGTAGTGGCAGACAAATTGAGCAAGTTTGCTCACTTCGTTCCTGTAAAATCGACATGCAAGGTAATAGATATTGTCAGCATCTTCATGAAGGAGATATTCAGACTGCATGGCATGCATAGGGAGATTGTATCTGACAAAGATACAAAATTCACTTCAAGCTTTTGGAAATCCTTGATGGTTGGTTTTGAGACTAAATTGTTGTTTAGCACAACCTATCACCCTCAAACTGATGGACAGACAGAAAGAGTAAACCAGATATTAGAAGACATGTCAAGGATGCATGTAAGGCATCAGCCTAAGAAGTGGGAAGACTACCTACCATTGGTAGAATTTGCCTACAACAATGGTTATCAAGAGTCACTCAAGATGAGCCATTTTGAAGCCCTCTACGGTAGACCGTGCAAGACTCCAGTCAACTGGAGTAATCTAGTGGATAGAATTACAATTGGACCCGACATGATGAAAGAAATGGAACAACAAGTGATTCAGATAAAGAAAAATTTGAAAATTGCTCAGGATAGACAGAAAAGTTATGCCAACAGAAAGAGAACTCCCAGAGAGTTCAAGACAGGTGACCATGTATATCTTAGAGTTAGGCCCAGGAAGAGTTCCCTGGGAATGGGAGCTCGTGCCAAGATGGCACCTCGGTATTGTGGACCCTTTGAAGTCTTAAATAGAGTGGGACATGTAGCCTATAGGCTAGCACTCCCTCCCACGGTAAAGGAACGTAATTTTTTCCATGTTTCATTATTGAAGAAATGTGTACATGATTCTAATCATATAATTGATTGGTCTGTGATCCAGGTGGAGACGAAGGGAGAATCCCTGCTAGAACCTCAATGCATACTAGACAGGAAGGAAACCCCACTCAAAAGCCGAACCATTGCATAGGTCAAGGTGCAGTGGAAACACTTTGGCCCAGATGAGGCTATGTGGGAAATGGAGGATGCCATGAGACATGCATATCCATTTTTGTTCACTTCTGTATATATAGAACATGTTGAAAGATATAACATCGAGGACAATGTTCATTTAAGGGGGAGGGAATTGTAACACCATGTTTCCCCCAGTTTGTAAATATAACTATATTAGCCAAGAGACTATGGAAAACTCAATATGTGTGAATATTTGATTGGATGGACCTTTGTATGAAAGGTCAATGAATGTAAATTATGTTATTTACTAAGAAATGGATAAGTGTTGCATGACTGTTGGAAAGGGGGGGGTGTACTAAGAGAGGCCACGAATTTAATGAAAGATATGGTGAAGGGGACCAGGAATGGTTGCGTTAACCTCCACCAAACCAGTATCTTACTAGATTTAATTGCTCAAGACCAGAACAGTCCTTTGACCCAGAAATGAATTATAGTCAGGTTGGTAGGTGGGAAGACCTACTCAAGATTTAATGAGGGGATGGGGTAGAGCACCCATCTATAAGGCTTTCAAACCTGACCACGGACTGGGAATTCGAGCCACATGCAACCTTGTTGAAAGAGGCAAGAAAGGAAGGTGTGGTGGGCAAAGGAAGACCTACAAAGAGTGTAGAGACGAGAGGTTAATCTCTCGGGTTTAAGGAAGAACTGAGAAATGAGTGTTCTCGTCGCAGAGAGATGGCTAGTGGGGTTATGATGCAAGATGATAAATGGGGCTGGTCCTCCTTGCTTGGCATCGTGTAAACCGTTGCCAAGATCATGTGGGAGGAGGATAGTAACCTCTGTCCCTACTGTCGTTGAGCCGGAAGAAAGGATTTTATCGTAGAGCATCGTGGTCTAGATCGGGGGTGGCTAGTCGCAAATCCATTAGGAGTGATTGAGCCTATGGTGGGATGGAAACGAGCACCCCTTTCAGCAGTCGCTTCACGTTATCTGGTTCTAATAAGTATTTTCCATGTTTTATGTATTGAACTAGAAAAATGGATGAATGCTTGGATTTATACATATGTGCATTTATAAATGGATTATGTGTGGAATGGTTATGATATGTGTATGTCTTCATCTCTTCATGAACTTACACTTCCGACTGATAGTTTGTATGCCCAGCTTAGCTCCTGAGGCTTCCCGGGGCATAAGCTTGTAAGACAGTCGATATAGGAGATATCGTGTCAACCTCAACATGTTTGTCTGAAGAGGTTACCTCTTTCAGACTCCTTGTCATGCGATCGGGACTTCCAGGCCCAAGTCCTTAACCATTTCACGATAAATCTCAGAAAGAATAGTGAAGTTAAATCCTTGAATAGAGAAGGTCTCTTAATTTTGAATATGAGTGGACGAGATCCGTTCGAGAGGACCCATATGACCATTACCTAAGAACCTTGGGCTAAGCCTATGGAAGCTAAGTCCTCCTGGGTTCGGAGCTCTGAAAGTCTAAAAATTCGGAGCATGACCGACCTTACCAGCCTTATACTAGCCAAAGGTAACCGGGAGGCTTGATTTCCCATAAGGTTGGCTGGCATTAGGTGGTTCCCTAGGGGTTAGGTGGACCTATCCTACCATCTAAACCGGGATCCAAAACCTGAAAGGTCGGAGCTGCGAAGGGCCCAAAGTCGTAGATCAAGGGATCCTTCGGGTTCTTTCCCAGTTGTCGATTTACTGGGGATGCGTGGCACTAGCCCCTTTAATTCAGAGGTTGGGCACTTCAGGAGATAAGAGAAGGTTGCATCGCAACACTCTCGAACGTCGAATACCCGAGGTAACCAGATTCGTAGATCTATAAATCTACGTGGTCATATCTCGGCCGTGAGATCTAGGGAATGATAGAAGCCTGTCAGTCTGGGGTGACGTGGTGCAGTGACATCACTCAGGGTGACGTGGACCCCAGCTTGACATGCCCCATGTCACCCTGACCCCTCCTACGTGTCAGTTTCTTATATGTGTTTGCCCAGCCAAAGTGGTTGGTGAAATGACCAGGACTCCAGGAGTCCGAGACTTCAGGACTCTGGAGGATATGGGATGTAGTATAGTAGAGAGACTAAACGGTCTGAAGGCTAGAGCCACGTGGTGGGCTTATGAGACTTCGGAAGTTCGGAACTCCGGGTGGTCTTGTGAGTAGATAGTAAAGAGGCGTGAGGCGTTGGAGCGTCGAAACGTCGAGTTCCTCCATAGCAGACATAAGAGAAAGAGAGTAGGTCCAGTCATTGGATCGGACTATTGATGGTCTTCCACCGTGGAGGAAGGAACCTGGAAATAGCACACATGAGGTGGATCCACATGGATTCCATGTGGCCCTCAACCAGTGAACGCTCAAAGAACTTCAGAGAGATATATTCGTCGATTCTGGGCTCAGTTTTGAGCATGGAGACCGTGGTTGGAGAACTTTGGGTGAGTAGAGTGTGGTAGAGACCCAGAATGAAGGATTTGATCACTTAAGAAGAACGAAATTTTGAGGCCCCATACCTAGGAAATCCACTTAGGGATCGGATGTGTTACAAAGCAAACCAATCAGGTAGGGAAAGAAGGAGAAGAAGACCAAGAGGTCTACCTCAAACAAGACATCCCTTGTTTGTAACCACTGCAAAAGGAAAGGACACAACACTGTCAATTGTTGGTACTTAGAGGCATGCTCATTATGTGGGAAGAAAGACCTTTATGTGGCATCTTGTTGGGAGAAGCAAGCCACATGCCACAAGCCATATTGCTTTCGAAGGAGGAATTACAAGAATATTTCTCCAATTCAATAGAGAACTCATAGGCACATGGAGAGAAGTATGTCGGATAATCCATTTAGTTGAAACAAGAATTTTTGCCACCACTGCAACTAGAGTGGACATTGGGAAGCGAAGTGTTGGTGACTGCATCCAAAGCTTTACCCCAATAACTGCACAGCCAAGAGAAGGGTGTGGAGAGTGAAGATTGAAGATGAAAAGTTGTCTACACTCCAATTCAAGGAGAAGAAGATGACCAAGGAGCGATGGAAGGATAGGAGGTTTGTATCACCATTGTTGAAATTATTGTAGTTGTAAGAGCCATTCTCCAGAGGATGGAAAAGACCTTAGATGTAGACTAGGGCCCCCAGCACACTCCTAGGGTTTCTTGGTATGAGATCAAGCAGTGAGAGCCATGGCAAAATACCCCTGTGAGGGCCCCCGGGGGATGATTAGGGTTTTTGGTCTAGAACCAAGCAGAAAGACCCTTGTGAGGGCCCCCAGTAGATGACTAGGGTTCTTGGTCTAGAACCAAGAAGAAAGACCCTTGTGAGGGCCCCTAGTAGATGAGTGGGATTTTTTATCTTGGACCAAGTAGTAAGACGAGGATGGAAAAGACCTTAGTTGTAGACTAGGGCCCCCATCACACTCTTGGGGTTTCTTGGTATGAGACCAAGCAGTGAGAGCCATGGAAAAAGACCCTTGTGAGGGCCCCCAATAGATGACTGGGGTTCTTGGTCTAGAACCAAGCAGAAAGACCCTTGTGAGGGTCCTCGGTAGATGACTAGGGTTCTTGGTCTAGAACTAAGCAGAAAGACTCGTGTGAGGGCCCCCAGTAGATGACTAGGGTTCTTGGTCTAGAACCAAGCAGAAAGACCCTTGTCAGGGCCCCCAGTAGATGACTGGGATTTTTGGTCTTGGACCAAGCAGTAAATCCCTAGATATGTCTAGGGCCCCTAGATGTGTTCCATGGAATCCTTGCTCAGTGCTTGGATTGATCCTTGGATATGTTCCTTGGTGGTTGAGATAAGTCCCTAGATGTGTCTAGGGCCCCTGGACGTGTTCCACGGAACCCTTTCTTAATGCATGGGTGGATCCTTGGTCTTGTACCTTGGTGGATAATACCCTAGATGTGTTTTAAGGCCCCCAGATGTGTTATGGGGCAACTTGGTTCTTGACAAGGTAGATCTTGGTGTAATACCAAGATGTGTTTATGTGTGTTCCTCTTCCTCTCTCCTGGGATGTATCTAGGAGTGTCTATGAAGATGGACTTGATCACATTGTTGATGTACCCCCTTATGCAGTGATGATAAATTTTATAGGTCACTATGAGACTCATGTGGACATGTTTTGTCATTATGTAATTCCCCTTGACTTTGTCTTAAAAGGTAACCCCTTGTTGTTTTGCTTTCACTCTTGTTTTATGTGATGGGGATCTTGTTTTATGTGATGGGGATTTTTTATGTAATTAGGGTTTTAATTAAATATTAATTGGCATATTAATTTATATTTATATTAATTAAATGTCAATAATTAAATATAATTCTAATTACCCTAACCTCTCTCCCTATCTATAAATTAGACCCTACCCTTTGTATTTTGATACTCACACTCACTCTCTAATCTCCCTACTTGTTGTGGCTACCTCAGTGACACTTCTCCCTCTTTTGGTGTGGCCTCCTTTTGTCTATCAATTTCAGTTCTGAGCTTTGTGTTGGCTGGAATTTTCTCCCTTAAGGTTATGTTGAAGGTTGATGTTTGGATCTGCTACTACTGAACTGTGAGGTGCCTCTCTTGCTGTCGGATCTATCTCCCTTGTAGCCGAACTTGTTTCAGTGGGTGCCTCTCCCTTTTAGGGCCACGGATTTGTGCTTTAAGTGTCACAGGTTCTCTCCTTTGTTGTGTGGGATTCCCTCTAGCTGTCACATGGAGTGTTGAGTCCTCTGTGGGGGTTACTCAGTTTGTTGTCTAGATTTCTTATGGAGGGTTTGACACTTGTATTCCAGATCTGAGTTTGTGTTTGCTTATGGAGGGTTTGACACTTGTATTCCAGATCTGAGTTTTTTGTGTTTTCTTATGGAGATACCTGTATTCCAGATCTGATTTTGTGTTCGCTTATGGAGGGTTTGACACTTGTATTCCAGATCTGAGGGTCCTCTTATTTGTTGTCCAGATCTGAGTGTTTTCTTATGATATGAGTGTTCCCTTATAGTTGATCTACTTGTTGTCCCGATCTGAGGGTTTCTCTTGTGATTGATTTCCTTGTTGTGCTATCACTATTTATTGGAGGGTTTCCTATTGGGGTTATTTGCTAGTATGACTTTGGATTATTGGTGTTTTCATTGGGGCTTACTATCCATGGCAAAATTGTCCCACAGTGATTTTGACAGAGATCAAACCCTAGAGGTTTGATCTATGAACCTAAACTTCATCTGAGCATACTTACAGAGGCATATATCTACACATGTGACAGGTACACCTCTCATTGATTCTGGAGGTAAGCTATAGTTTATTTTGTACTCAGAAATATTGTTTGTTTCATATTTGTTTATCTTCTATGTTGATCTAGTGGATAGAAAATTTTAAAAGTACATTGTTTTTTTTCCCTATTTCTAACATGGTATCAAAGCATAGGGCGTAAAAGGAGCTCAAGAGTTGTAGACTTGAGCCTGCGTAGATCCACTTCTTAGGGTGTAGAGATCAGCAAACTCAAGTTGCTATGTTCTTAATTTTTTAAAGAGAGAGTACTTGTAAGGGCATCTAGTTTCAGTTTTTTATTTTACTTTCTGAAGGTGGTTATTGTCTTAAGTTGCTACTTTATGTGCTTAGTGGTGGACACATGGAGTGTTATGTGCAGCATGGGCCCCTAATCCAATAAAGGTAGAATGGTTTTGTCATAATAGCCTTCGATAGCACTTATATTATAAGCAATGTATTCCTTGATATATTCATAATGAACAACTCTAACAACCATGGGTTTACCCAGTGGTCTGTGTATTCCAGAAGAATTGATTTTGTAAGGGATATTGTAGCATTGAGGGATGTTGTGTCACTAGTTTGTAGGTGCACAGAGATTCATGCAATAAATGAATTTATTTCAAGTCAAAATTGTTTGATGATTGTAACTGTAACAATATATCTTCAGCGGTTTAAAATTGTGCAACCTACCTAAATGACTCCACCGTTGAGATGGAGTGGATTACACACCCTGACTCTACCTTGAATTACTCTCAATTGTTGGATACTTCCACAACCAGTTATAGCAATTGTTTCCTTATCTATTGAAAGATATAGGATACCACCAGCCTTCGGTTAAACTTGTTGCCCTCATATTTAATGTACTTATGATAGTTGAATGTTATCAGTGCAAATGTTGTAGTTAAGTCTTAACAGCAAACCTTTAATTATCAAATAACAGAATTATAGAAGCTCCTCGTAGTTGGTCTCTTTAGATTGCTTAAGGGGAGAATGATATGTTTTATGTTGAGACATTCATTGGGTACTTAGCCTCAGATGGTTCTGGTTGGAGAAGAGATTAGATGATCTATGTACTCTTGTTGAATGGTTAATAATTTGCATTTTTAATCATCCTTGATGAAATTAAATCCACCAAAAAAGCAACCATAATCTCTCTACTACAGTTCTTGACAGATGGCATTTTTTTTGTTTGAGAATAACATCTCAATAGAAGATAGTCATATTTAATTTATTTCCTTTTCTAATACGGATACCAGGGTGTTGATTCCATATTTAGAGTCTGTAGGCATTGACTCAAAATTTAATTGCCTACAATGTTAATAAACATGTTATTCACATAATGTTGTTTAGAAAAGGTCTAAAAGATTGGGCTCAGTCGGAGATAGTGAAAGACTATCTTATTGTACACTTGTGGGATGCAATTTTGGATGCCAGCGTAAACTTTTCTGGATTATTGGTGGAGTGACCAATGCTAGTGAGAGAGATTTCCTGTTAGGAGAATCTAGAGGCTAGTGTTCTTTATTTTTGGCGGATCCTTGGTTTTCTGTTATAGATCGTGTTCAAGTCCATTTTGATCAGTTTTAAGTAACTTTGATCAGGAACCAATCTCTTATAAAAGGAGTACTGCATAGACATCAATCTAGTAGGAAAATTACTTGAACTAACAGTTACTGAATACAAAAAGATGCCCCAGATAACTTCAGTTGTTGGCAGGCTGCAAAGCACATGTGTGTCTTCAGCCCAAGCTAGCTTCTCAATAAGGCTACTTGTTTTTTGTTTTATGTATCCTGCAGTTTGTGAGGTCACATGACAGAAGCATAACCTGGTAAAATTCTGACTTAGCTTTTCATATTAAACTTGGTATTGACACCAAGTACATCCTATAGAGATACGACACCAGATCAGAGTCATGGGATTTTATGAGATTCAGAGGGAGCTAGTTGGAACATACAGTGGTGCTGACATTTTATGAGTCTTTGCGGGAGAAATCCCTGCATGTGAGTTAGACCGTGACCTGCAGCAGATGGCAATATTGAGGTTAAATTTGTGACTTGTGACTTCTCTCATAAAGAAGGGATTATCTATGAAAAGATCCTTACTTCCATCGGGATTCTTATCTCTCTTGACACAATTTTTTATTTGGAAAACTTCACCAGATAGATGTTAAGACTGATTTTCTTAATGGTGAAGTTGAGCAAGAGGCTATCCATGGAAAAGAATCCCATGGACTATAGCAAGCTCCGAGAGCTTGGTATGGAAGAATTGACAGTTTCTCTACAAAGTCTTGGGTTCACCAAGAGTATTGTAGATCCCAATATTTATATAAAGATTGTATAGTATCATCATGTTATCTTAGGATGATTTGTTCCTTATAAGAAAGGAAATTTTGATAGCTCAGACTAAGAGGGAGATTTTCAGCAGAAGTTGAAATGAAAGACTTGGGTCTTTTGCATTATTTTCTGAGCTTAGAGGTGTGGCAGAAACCAGGTGAGATATTTCTCTCACAAGAGAAAGTACGCAGTTGATATGCTCCGCAGATTTGACATGTTGGACTGTAAGTCCATATCCACACCGATGATTTCTAAACTGAAGAAGTTACAAGATCAAGCTACTGTTTCAGATCCGGAAGACCTCATTGAGTCCTTGATGTATCTTTTACATACCAGACCGGATATTTATCATGCAATGACTTCCCTCATCCAGTTCATGTGTGAACTAAAGCATATTCATATGGTTGTTGTTAAACTTTTTCTGAGATATGTTCGAAAGACTATAGCCTATGGGCTTAGATACACTTCAGTGGAGGTATAATGCTTTATGATTATACATATTCATATTGGATGGGAAGTACAATGGACCAGAAGAGTACTTCTGGATATTGTTTTAGCTTGGGTTCAACTATGATCTCCTGGTCCTGCAGGAAACAGGGCTCCATAGCCCAGAGCACTAGAGAGGCAGAATACATTGTTGCAAGTGCTACCAGTATAGAAGAAGCGTGGCTCAAAAAGCTACTCTCATATTTGTTCAGTGTTGAGTTGGAACCCACAGTAATCCACTATGATAACCAGAGTTGTGTAAAGCTCTATGTGATTCAAGTGTTTCTATGACAAAACACATTGAGATGAGATATCACTATGTTCATGACATAGTGTAGAAGAACATTATCAGTATTCAATATGTTCCGACGGCGGAACAAAAAATAGATATTTTGACCAAGCCTCTGTCATTGACAAAGTATGTGTACTTTCGAGACAAGCTTGGTGTTGCTAAGAATGTCTCTCTTGCTAAGAGGGAGTGTTGAAATTAATGCAACTGCAAGAGCCATTCTCCAGAGGATGGAAAAGACCTTAGTTGTAGACTAGGGCCCCCAACACACTCTTGGGATTTCTTGGTATGAGACCAAGCAGTGAGAGCCATGGAAAAAGACTTGTTATCGCTCAGTTTGTAGGAAAGGTTTAAGTAGCTTGAAGGCAAGGCTCAAACTGGTGAAACATGATCTTCCCCACCCACTGTCACCTCGATGGGGAGCTCTTTCTATTCAGGGTGGCTAATCCCTAGGGAGACGTCCCTAGTAATCTGGGGTTCTGAAAGGAAAAGGATCAGGGTGTAAGGCTCAAAGGTTAAGGTAAGCTTTCCCTTCACAGATTACTGCCAACAGGATAGTCAAATAAGAGATACTTCACTGAAAGAGCACTTGTTTGCGAGACAAGGCAAATGAAACTAAAATGTGCATGTAGTGATTAGTACTTCAAAATATCAATGACTATCTTTAATACATATGAGCAATAATGAATGTAATTATTGGCGAAGTCAATGATTGCAATTAAAGCTAAGACTTATAATACCACTTCCTAAATAAATACAAAAAAAGCACTTGCATTCAATGTATAAAATCAATCCCTATTATATCACAATGCAATAAATATCATAAATCTGCTCATATATATATAATGTTGCTGCGTCACTATACTAAAGGGGTGATGTCAGCCTAGTTTCTAGGTTAGTCAAGTAGGCAAGGAGAAGGACGTTTTGCAAATTAAGCCTATGAAGATGATCAACAACTCAAAGCCTATCAAAAGGTGACAATACCACAATGTTTCAAGACAAACAAGAGTTCAAACAGGTATGAC
>ML791450.1:289089-304462 GCA_009831015.1 Picea engelmannii
TAATCATAAAGTGACTTAGGGAACTTAAGTAAAGGGGGAGATCTAATCTCCACCCTTGATCTTGGTTGGCTAAGATCTAATCCGAACCATTGGTTCCTAGGTTAACCTAATGATGAGGTTAAAGGAAAAGAGGAGGAAAAGGGCATTCATTTTTTCACTCGCATGAGAAGTGAAGAGAGGAGGAGGAGAAGACGATTTAGAGAAGAGAGGAGAAAAGGGCACACTTGAGCAAAAGGGTGCACAAACTTGGAGAGAGGGCGCACTTGAGTAGAAGGGCCCACCAAGCTAAGATAAAGGGCACACTTGAGTAGGAGGGCACACAAGTGAAGAGGAGGGGGTGCACTTGAGAAGAGGTCGCACCAAGCTACAACATGCACACATCCCAAGCAAGAGGGTAGCAAGGAACGAGCGCAAATACCAAAGACTTGGGCACACACTTCAAGGAGAAACTAGCTGCCAAGCTTGAGATCATTTGGTTGTTGTAAATCAGGTTCCTCATGTTCATTTATTTGCTGTAATATTTCTCTAAGAGATCTATAATATATTTCATCTTCAATTGGTTTTCCCCATGGGGGTTTTTCCAGGGTCATGTTGACCAAAAATCTTATGTATATTTCTGTAGTGTGCATGTTTATTTTCAACATTTAAAGTGGAAAAGATCATAGGTGTATTTACTATTTTAATGGATACTTAAAGAGATAACCATGGACAACAAACTATCCTTCAAATTAAACCTTAAACACGACATTAAATGAGGTCTTTGTATTAGAGTTCAAGAAACAACAAGTCTTCATTAGAACAAAAGATTCTATCCCAACAATAGCTCAGGTGATCGAGGTTAGGGAAGGCAATTTATACAAGTTGCAGGGTGAACATGTTCGAGCCCTAGTTCACAAGATAGACAACTTGTGTGAGTTGTGGCATAAGAGGTTGGGGCACCTGCATCAAAAGGTGTTGCCTATTCCGAGGGAGATAGTCACAAGTTTTCTCGATTTCAATATTGAGTAGTAGGTTGTCTGCAGAGGGCGCACACTTGGTAAGCATGCCAAGGCTGGCTTCCCAAGTAGTGAGCACGGGTCCAAGGGGATCCTAGATCTCGGGCATTCAGATGTTTGTGGACCGATGTTAGTAGCATCAATCATAGGATGCATGTACTATGTTTCCTTCATTGATGACTTCTCTCACAAAACTTGGATCTACTTCCTAAAGACCAAGGATGAAGTCTTTAGCAGGTTTCATGAATTCAAAGCTCTTGTTGAGAACCATATAGGAAAGGCGATCAAGGTTTTGAAATCGGACAATGGGGGTGAGTATACCTCCAATGAGTTTAAGGATTTATGCAAGGAGGAAGGGATGAAGAGGGAATTGACTGTTTCGTACAACCCACAACAGAATGGAGTTCTAGAGCGGAAAAATCAATCCATCATAGGGGCTGCTAAGGCCATGATTCATGACCAAGACTTGTCGATGCTTCTTTGGGAGAAGCATGCCACACAACAATTTACATCCAGAGCAAGTGTATGTGCATGATCTTGGAGGAAAAGACACAAAATGAGGCATTCAGTGGTGTGAAACCAGAGGTAAGTCATTTTTCACATTTTTGGTTGTCCAGTTTATATTCATATAGAGAAGAGGACCAAGTTGGAGGCCTCCAACAAGAAGGGTTTGTTTGTGGGTTGTAGTGAGACTTCAAAGTCCTATAGGGTCTTCATTCCAAATTAGAGGAAGACAATCGTAAGCAGGGATGTAGAGTTCAGGGAGGAATTTGCTTCCAGGAAGTCTCATGAGCCTATTTTAGCGACAGAGGACGAGGAGCAGGAAGCTTTGGAGATTGAGCTTGGGTCACCAACAACTTCCAATTTGGGGCAACAACTTTCAGGTGGGGAGGAGGAACCGCTCCTTCTAGTTCTGTCCGGAGACCTCAATGGTTCACTCAGACATTGAGGGATGCTCATGAGTACGTTGAGCCTCCTAGGATCACATTGAGGGAGAGCAGACCTTCTAAGAAGTTTTCAAACTACATGGCATTGATGAGCAACATCATAGATTCCAAGCCTTTCAGTGCTCAGGAGGGAGCGGACCAACATGTATGGTGTGATTCCATGGTGGAGGAGTATACCTCTGTCATGAAGAATGATTTATGGGACATTATGCCAAGACTAGAGGGGAAGTCAGTGGTAAGTTCCAGGTGGTTGTACAAGATCAAGCAAGTTGTAGATGGCAGCATTGAGAATTACAAAGCGAGGTTTGTGGTGAGAGGGTCCCAGAAGGAGGGAGTAGACTACAAGGAGACTTTTGCTCTGGTCGCATGGTACATTTCCATTAGATCAATGATGTTCTTAGTCTCCATTATGGGATGGAGGATACATTAGATGGATGTAAAGAAAACTTTCCTCAATGGGATAATTGAGGAAGAAGTGTACATAGAGCAACCTCAGGGCTTCGAGATCAGTGGGAAGGAGTCCCATGTTTGCAGGCTGAAAAAATCCTTGTATGGACTCAAGCAGGCATTGAGAGCATGGTATTCCAAGATCGATGGATACCTATAGAGTATGGGCTTGACAAAAAGTTAAGCAGGCCCCAACTTATATTTCATATTTTTTGAGGTTGATCTGCTCATTTTGGTGTTGTATGTAGATGACCTGTTCCTTACAAGATCAGAGAAGCTCATAGAAGGGTGCAAGGGAGATATGGCAATTAAGTTTGAGATAAAGGACATTGGCATGATGCATTACTTCTTGGGGTTGGAGGTTTGGCAGAGACCAAGGGAGATTTCCTTGTGTAGGGTAAGTAGGCAATTGAGATCTTGAAGAGATTTCGAATGGAAGATTGTAGACCTGTTAACCCCTTGATTTTTACCCTAGAAAATCTTGATGGTTAAGAGCCAACATGCACTATTTTGGTTGGCATTCAAAGATTTTCCTATAGTTTAGCACGTGTGTGAGTCAGAGGTTAGTTGCCATTAGAGACAGGTACATGATCAATATATGGTTGTTTCTGTTTTAGAGTTAGAGCTAGCTTGGTTTCCTAGGCATTTGAGAGAGAAGTTTACATACAACAGGTGACCCTACTTTTTAGGAGACAATGATCGGAGCTTGATTTGACAATATTGATCATACAAAGTTGGTCCTTGCATGATACTGAGCCTGATGGAATTTTTCCGGGTGACATGCAAGAATTTCCTATTTTTAGCAGCTTGAGCTCCAAGCCTTAGATTGAGATTTAGAGTGTGCAGTATTGATCCTTGACACGTTTTGTGTCTTTTGGACCTTTTCCCGGTGACATGCATGCTATTTCTATTTTTAGTAGGTGGAGCACCAGTGCTCGCATGTTGATTCTGATTGCATATTTGGAATTCTCTCAGAAAATTGAATTCGATGAGTATGATATCATTGACATGTGAGCACAATCTATTTTTAATAGTATTTATTCTTAGACACATGACACATGGCGGTGTTCCCCTAATCATCCTGGATGTTTTTGATAGTTTCCTAAATTTAAGGAGCGAGATCCAATTTTTAGCAGTTTCTATAAATAGCAGGGGTGGTTGGCTCCAAAGGTGACAAGAGGCAGGATCAAGCTTCGACATATGGCAGATTTTCAGTGTGACATGGCATCTACATGACATTAATTAAAGGGGGTGCACTTTCCAAGGCAAAAACATTAAAGTCAAAAAGTTAATTAATTAAAGGGGACACATGGGTGGGGTGGCAATCCCATTGAGTTGATTGAGCCAATCAATGCTTATTTTTCTCATTAACTCTCTCTCACTCGCCATAATTCCACTTTCCATGCATTAATTGTGCCAAATTCCTTATAAATTTCTCTTAAACACTAAATCCCTAAAAAATAGGATGAAATTCTTCATTGGCTAACTMATGCATTATTTGGCCAAATTTAGTGTTTATACATGCGTTGGATTCCTAATTTTGGCCTCCATGTGTTCCTCCCACTCATTAAAGCCTAAGCGCATGGTTAAACCTCTCATTATCTCCTCCCACTTCCTCAAGTGTGCCCTCATCACTCTCTCTTCCCTCACATGTGTGGCACATTGCTTGGTTAATTCTACACCAAATCTTCATGTATGTGGTGTCTCCCTCTCCCACTCCACTTTCCTAGCGTTTTTCTCCACTTGTGCGCCTATTCTACTCACTCTTTCTCATATGTGGCTCATTATTTCCCTCCCTATAATTTATGGTGCATTCCCCTCTATCATGCGCTCAAACCTTCCTCTTAACTCTTCTTAACCTTACTTCCTCATGCATATCTACCCTTATCCCTCACTTCTCTTTCCCATAGTGCGCCTCCTCCTTATTATTTAGGGTTCATATCCCCATGTTCCCTCTTTTACTACGCCTACTCACTCGTCCTTCACTCTCACACATGGGAGTTTGGCTTGTTTACCTCATGCACATGTTTTCTTCATGCTTATTCACTATCTCATGCTCGCATACTTTCCTTATTTTCCCACACATGTGTCCTCATTAGTTTCTTGGTAAATTGCACCCCTCTTCACTTTATATTGGAGTGTTGGATACATCATTATGGTCTGATTCTTTTGCAGCAACAACATCATACATAATCTCTCTCTCTCTCTCTCTCTCTCTCTCTCTCTCTCTCTCTCTCTCGCTCTCTTCTATTATTCTCTCTTTTCTTCTAGCTACTCTTTCTTTGTGAAAGGATAATCATTGTATTGGTTCTTGAATTTTCTACTGTGGCGCAATCACCCTATAGCAAGCTATTAATAAATAAGTGTTGTGCTTATTATCGAGCTTTCATTTTTGTCGGTATTGTGTCTTGACTCTATGCATTGATTAGTAGCTCATAGCCATTTATTGTGATTAATATTCGATCTTTTAAGTGGTTTTCTTTTCTCATTCTTTCCATCTTTCTCACGCTAACACTACATGGATCCTTCCAAGCTACATAAAATCTACTTTTCCCTTACATCTTGGGCAATTTTTACATGCTGTCCAAGACATTTCAGTGTTGTTTTTTGTCATTAATTGCAGAAAATTTTTCTTCCATAAAACAACAAAGTACCCTAGGGACTCCCCCCTTGAGATTGGCACACTCCAACCCAAACGTAGAGGGGTCTAGCCCGTGACCATTTGGGGCTTTACTCCTTGAATTAACTAATGGCTTCTTCATCGCCGTTTTTCTATTATATCAGTTCATATTGGAGGGTCAAAAAGTGTGCTAACAAATTGGTGTCATTGTCGGGAAACACAAGCCTTGGTAACACGACATCGATGATTTTTTACTTTAATTGGTTTATTTATTCTAACTCACTTGGCGGCTCCATAGTATATAGGGACAACTCCACAAGGGAACTTACGCAAGAAGATCATTCGGTTTCGATTCTCTCACAAGATCTAGTTCCGAGCTTGAGTGAACTCTAACATCTTTCCCGGAACAAGACTATTCTTTCACCATGAACTCCTCTTGATGTTGGTAAGCATACTGAGTTCTTTGGTTAGTTCTTTTCGACGAGCACTATGGCGAGTGTAACTTTGACATCTTCATATTTGGTTTTATTTTCATCTCAAGCTGGTAGTAGGTTAGCAACCGTGCTTTTTCTATCTCGGATTAATCCTATGGCCACAACTGTGAGGCCGCTAGGAAGATGGAGATTCTTTGTTTTTGACCCACTGAGTTTTGTTGCATTTCTAGACTATCCTCACGACTTAACTGCATGTAAATATCTTAAATGCTTACCTTTGTTTGTAGGGAGGTTGGGAGAATCAATTGAGGATCACTTGGTTTCTTTTTCAAAGTTGTTGGATGATTTTTAGGTGGAACATGAGGATGTGGTGATGAGGATGTTTGTGTCGACCCTCGAGGGGGAGGCACGAACATGGTACAAATCCCTTCCGGATGCCTCCATTAATGGATGAGATTCATTCCAAGCGAAGTTCATTGAACGATGGGCCGATAAATAGGACAACTTTTCCTTAATTAATGCTTTTGATAATATTAAAAAGAATGGGGATGGGATTGTCACTAATTTTAATGCTCATTTTTCTAAAATTTATTATAAATTTGTTGTTACTATAAGCCCTAATGATGTTTTTGCTTAATTTTTTATCTTGAGGCATTTGATGGAATTTTTGGTATTTTCCTTAGGAATAAGGAACCTCAAAATCTGGAGGAGGCCCAGGATGTTGCTATTAAGTTAGAAAGACATTTTATTGTAGCCTATGGCTTCATTCCAATCCATGAATTTCAACTACCAGTTGTTAAAGTAGTGCAGGAAGTCCTTGTTGATTTTTAAATGTGTTTCCAGATCTAGATAATTATATGTCACATTATAATTATACACATAAAAATATGCCAAGATCACTAAAGTCACAACATGCACAAAGTGACACAAAATTTACCCTGGGAAAACCCACAATGGGAGAAAAACCCAACAATGGAAGTCCCTGTTGATTTTTAAACGTGTTTTCAGATCTAGATAGTTAGATGTCACATTATAATTATACACATTAAAATATGCCAAGATCACTGAAGTCACAGAGTGACACAAAATTTACCCTGGGAAAACCCACAATGGGAGAAAAACCCAACAACCCTTCCTCTAGAAGAATATCCAACTAAGAACCACAAGTACAATGTCACAATGAAGAAACCCTAGCACAACAAAATGTGTGCTCATCCAGAAAAACACATAGGCAAGATAGCGCATCAATAGGAGAGAGAGAAAGCCTAGCCCAAAGGTTCAAAACCAAGAAAATAATGTCTCCTTGCTGCAATTTCGAGTTCTTGGATGTAGTAGCGAACCTTCTTGAGAAGAGGACGAGTTCTTGTCGTTGCAAATGAGGTCTAGGTGCCTCCTATTTATATCAGACTGTTGACTTCTGCCTCGGCCGACCTGAGCCTTCACTGGGGCCGACTTTACATCAAAACAATGTTATTTCACATGAAATTAATCTGTTTTCTTATCCTGGAGCCGTCTTCTCATTCTGAACTTCTTTTAGGGGTTTCTTCAGTGTTTCTTCTTGATGATTGGCTTCTTGAAGTTGCCAAAAACTAACACTTATTACTAAAGATGAACCACAACTTGCACTGTATCAAGTTCCCAGAGATGAACAAGGAGATAATGCCTCGAGCTTAGATGATCATGAACCAAAAGCTGCACCACTTGAGTCATATGCAAGTTCCATGAAGATGAAGGTGAAGATTTGAATACTCAAGAGTGTTCATGGGTTCCTTCCATTAGCAATGATGAAAAATTTCAAGAGGAGGAACCACAGGTTAACCAAGTAGAAATAAGTCAACAAGAGGCTTCATCCTTGCCTATCACAATAGTGGTTCAAGAACAGTTTGATCAGATACCATTACAACAAGAGGAGCCACTTTTGGTTCAACCATAGGATGATGTCCCTTACACTTTTCATACGATTCCGCATCTCAAGGTTGTTCTTCAGGATCTTGAGATTGATCAGGGCTTGGATATCAAGGTTCATCATGTCCTAGTTGAGCTCAAGATGATGGAGGCATTTTGACTGGTAGATTCTAAGAGCTTTGGCTCTCACGCATTCATGCTTATTACTGTTGAAATACCCTGTTCTAAATCCCAACCCAAACGGAGAGGGGTCTTGCCTATGACAATTTGGGGCATTACTCCTTGAATTATCACCTTGTTCAGCATTGTTTTTTTTGTTATATCCGCTCATATTGGAGGGTGAAAAAGTATGCTAACAAGACCCATGGTCAACTCATATTGGAGGGTGAAAAAGTGTGCTAACAAGACCCATGGTCAACTCATATTGGAGGGTGAAAAAGTGTGCCTATGATCACTAACTTGAAGAAGGTCACTACTTAGATTTTGATATGGTGGATCCCACGTTGTACAAGTAGCTGATAGGTTCCTTGATGTATTTGGTCAACATTAGGTCAGATATATGTTTTGCAATGAACACCTTGAGCCAGTTCATGGTGGAGCCGAGGTAGGAGCATTAGGTAGTAGCAAAACATGTGCTCAGATACTTGAGAGACACAATGGAGTATGGACTGAGATATCTTGGAGATGACGAGGTGAAGTTGTAGGGGTATACAGAATCATATTGGTCAGGTAGTGCAGTAGATAGGAAGAACACCTTAGGATGTTGCTTTAACTTGGAATCAACGATGATATCCTGGTTCAGCGGGAAGCAAACTTTGTTAATTTTTTTGAACTGTTATTAAGTTCTTTTCAATTTACTAGACAATAATAGCATATTCAGTTTCACTAAGAGAAACAGAATCACAAGATACACACCATTTATCCTGGGAAACCCTCATGGGAGAGAAAACCCAACAAAAACTTCCTTAATATAGATTGCTAATACAATGCCAAGATAAAAGACCAAACACTAGAGAATATCCAAGACTGAGCAATGTGCCTCTCTCTCCTTCTTCCAATTGCAGCTATCTTCAAACTTGCGCACTTGATGAGTGACTTGAGTGAGTGTGCTAATGAGGCGCATTCCACTCTTATTTATATTAGCTGGCAGACACTAGGGTGGTGTCTCTTCACTGGGCAGAGCCGACTTCTTCAAATAGTGGCTAAAGCCACTTTAATTAGCCATGGGGGTCGACTTCTCAATTAGGATGATATAATTAGGGTTTGACCAATCCACAAAAGGGCATTTGGTCATACATAAGTCCTGACATGATCAATCCACAAAAGGGGATTGATCTATATGATAATAACTCAATAATAATTAGAATACTCTTTACAGTTACAATATTTCAACACTCCCCCTTAACAAGAAGGGTATTCCACAACATCATCAGGAGAGAGAGAGAGGACAACAACATCATCATCGTCTTGAAAACTGACTGGCATATCTATAAATCATCGGAAGTTTTTATCATCATCGAAAACATCATCATTCACAGCATGGAGCTGGAGCATCATCATCATCATCATCTACATCAACATCAATTAGTACAATACTAATATAACATCATCAATCAGTACAAGAGTGATACAACATCATCATCAACAACACGAGGTTGATACAACATCATCAACAACAACATGAGGTTTATGCAACATCAACAACATCATCAACATGAGGTTGAGATAACAACATCATCAGCACGAGGCTGAGATCGCAACATCATCAACATCATCAACACGAGGCTGAGATCACATCAACATCATCATATAGCAACAGAATGAGGCAGGCGCAACAACATTTTGTGGTACTCTGACAGTCTCTAGGGATCCGCCTAGGAATCATAAGAATCCCTAGGATATAAAATCCTAACGGAGCTACCACATGGTACTTTGACAGACCGTTCTTATTGGACCTTCGGGATCTTCCCAAGAATCATAAGATTCCCTAGGATTATAAAAATCCTAACAGAGATACCACTACTGACCACAACTGGCATATACATGCACAGGTACTCTGATAGACCGTCCTTACTGGACCTTCGAGATCTGCTTAGGGATGATCAGTCCCCTAGGATATAAAATCCTAACGAAGCTACCTGTTGTTGGTCAGGATACTATAGTATCATCAACATCACTCCTCCTTTCGAGGGAAGTCCTTTCGGACAACACCAAGCTTGTCTCGGAAGTGCTCAAACTTTAGAGGAGACAGAGGCTTGGTCAACACATCTGCAACCTGCTCATCTGTGCCAACATATTGGAGCTTTATAGCTCCCCTCTGCACCATATCACGAATGTAGTGATACCAGATTTCTATGTGCTTCGACTTATCATGGAACACATGGTTCTCCGTCATATTTATGCAACTCTGTTTATCGCATAGAATCACGGTTGCTTCCATCTCCAGATCAAATAGACTTGTCAACAACTTCCGAAGCCATATGGCTTCACAACTGGCGGAACATGCTGCAATGTATTTCGCTTCTGCCGTGCTGAGAGCAATACTGGATTGCTTTCTACTCTGCCATAAAGTCATGGCTGACCCTAAATTGACACAACATCCTGAAGTGCTCTTTCTGTCAGAAACACTTCCTGCCCAGTCTGAATCAGTATAATCAATCAATTTGAAGTCATGATCTCTAGTATAACATAGACCAAAGTCCAACGTACCCTTAAGGTATCTCATCATATGTTTTGCAAAAACAAGGTGCACACGTCTGGGTTCTATGAGATACTTACTCAAGGTGTTCACAACAAAACATATATCGGGCCTGCTATTCGTCAGATGCATCAAAGATCCAATGATCTGTCTGTACAACGTAACATCAACCAATTTTGATGAAGTATCTACCAGGAGATTCAACTTTGTTTCCATGGGTGTGTTCATGGCTTTACTTTCCAACATATCAAACGTCTTCAATATTTCTACTGCATACTTCCCTTGGTTAAGGAATTTCTTCTCCGAGCTTTGCCAAACCTCAAGACCTAAGAAAGAATGCATTAGGCCTAGGTCTTTCATCTCAAATTCTGCAACGAACTTCTTCTTACAATCAGTGATGAGCTTTTCTTCTCTAGTTAAGAATAAGCCATCCACATACAACAACAATATAACAGGCTCATCATTCATAACCTTGAAGTAAAGGTTAGAATCAACTTTACTCTTGGTAAAGTGCAAGATCGTCAGGAAACTGTCAATTCTTCCATACCAAGCTCTAGGAGCTTGCTTCAAACCGTACAAAGCCTTCTTCAACCTGCAGACATGAGTCTGTGTATCTTCAACTTCAAACCATTGAGGTTGTTCTATATACACTTCTTCTTCAATGACACCATTTAAGAAGGTTGTTTTCACATCCATCTGGTGTAACTTCCACTTCATCTTGGCTGCAAGAGCTATGATTGTTCTGAGAGAAGTGTATCCAACTGCAGGAGCAAACGTCTCTTCATAATCAATGCCTTCCTTATGAGAAAATCCACGAGCTACAAACCTTGCTTTATGTTTTTCAATACTTCCATCAGCATCATGTTTTATCTTGTATAACCATTTGGAAGATACCATATCTAGTAGAGGCTTATCCAGGCACCAAACGTTTCCTTTATTGTCTTCTTCTTGGATATATGAGGAATCAAATGATCCTTTATGGCATCGATGGTCATCCACTTGGCCCTCATTCCCTTCTTGTGAGCTGCCAATTGTTGTGGATTTGTAGGCAAAGGTACAACATCCTTGAAAATATCTCATAGATCGTTCTCCTCCAATAAGAGTGTAACCCTCACTTTCCATGATAAGAAATTTGAGGTGCCTTCTAGTCTATCCTTGAATATGAGGCTAGTTGAGGCCATCTTTGAAATCTAATACACAAACTCCTAGATATGAAAATTTGACCTTAAAAGAAATAATGAAACCCTCTCTAACTGTTGGTGTTTCTTTCTGGTTGTTGATTTATCGCTATAAATCATTGAGGATATCAATTAGACAAAGAATCTCTGATACCATATGATTTTTTCAACCTAAATGACTATTGTTCTAATGTTCTCACGCTAAATAACTCAAAAATAATTTATTTACCAATAGAAAAGTAAAATTTTGATGTTTGCATCAATTACATAGTGTTTGAAAAACAAACAATGAACAAAATAAAACACTTCCAAGGCCACCTCTACAACCTGCTTTGCACCAGTGGTTGTATGGTCATTAAAATCACCTCAAACAATAGTGTATGTGTTAATGTTTAAGCCATTATTATAGTTCTTCGCATTTTATTAGATAACAATAGCATAACAGAAGATCACTGAGAAATACACAATCACAAGACACACAACATTTATCCTGGGAAATCCTCTAGGGGAAGAAAACCAAACAAAACTTCCTTATTATAGATAGCCAATACAATGCCAAGAGATCTCTTAAACTAATGCAGAAGATCCTCTCCCAGATATGTGCCACTCTCTCTCCTTCTTCTCTAACTGCAATTCCGAAACTTGTCTCACAAATGAGCAAGTGAGTTGTGTGTCTAAGTGAGGCACTAGCCTGCTTATTTATACAAGACTGGCACGTGTGAAGTGTCTATTCACTGGCAGGGCCCAATTCTCCAACTGGGTGGTTATAACCACTTTTATTATGTTTCGGGGCCTCTTTGATATATTCTGGGGCCGAGTTTTTCTTTTGCCTTTTACAATTACAATATGACCAATCCGCAAAAGGGGATTTGGTCCTTTTAAAGTAGTCGACATGATCAATCCACAATGGGGATTGATGCAATGAATAATATATCAAATAATAATAAGAATACACTTTGTAGTTACATTATTTCAACACTCCCCCTTAACAAGAAGGGTATTCTTCAGCAGCATCATGCGAGAGAGAGGGGACAACATCATCAACGACATCAAGTGGGTGAGAGGACAACATCATCAATATCATCTTGGAACACTAATTGGCATATCTATAAATCATTGGAAGTTTTCTTCATCGACAACATCATCATTCTCAAAGGAATGCCATCATCATCTGCATTAATATGTGTTAGTATAAAAACTGATACATCATCATCATCACAGCACAAGGCTGGCTCATCATAATACAAGACTGGCTTTACGTCATAGCTGTCAAGCTGGAAGCTCAGTACTCGTCTCATCTCAATGTCTTTCTTTACGTCACAACACTCAGGCTGGAAGCAAGATACTAGACTGGCTTTACGTCACAACTATCAAGCTGGAAGCACAATACTAGTCTCATCTTATCGTCTTGCTTTACGTCACAACACTCAAGCTGGAAGCAAGATACTCGTCCTACTTTACGTCACAACCATCAAGTCGGAAGCAGGATATTAGACTAGCTTTACATCACAACTATCCAGCTGGAAGCTCAGTGCTAGTCTCATCATATCATCTTGCTTTACATCACAACCATCAGGTCAGAAGCAAGGTACACATCCTGCTTTACGTCACAACCATCAAGTCGGAAGCAGGGAACTAGACTTGCTTTACGTCGCAGCTATACAGTTGAAGGCATAGTACTAGTCACACATCATCTCGCTTTACGTCACAACCATCAGGTCAGAAGCAAGGTGCTCGTCCTGCTTTATGTCACAACCATCAAGTCGGAAGCAGGATACTAGACTGGCTTTACATCACAGCTATCCAGCTGGAAGCACAGTACTAGTCATATCACATCATCTTGCTTTACGTCACAACCATCGGGTCGGAAGCAAGAGATGTCTCATCACAACATCTACTCTCCCTTTTGAGGAGGGTCCTTTCGGACTATACCAAGCTTATCTCGAAAGTACTCAAACTTTATACGAGATAGTGGCTTGGTCAACACGTCAACAACCTATTCATTTGTGCTAATGTACTGGAGCTTTAAGGCTCCTCTCTGCACCATGTCATGGATGTAATGATAATGGATCTCTATGTGCTTCGACCCGTCGTGGAATACAATATTATCTGTCATCTTTATGCAGCTCTGGTTGTCACATAGAATCAAGTTTGCTCTCATCTCTAAGTCAAATAGGCCGGTCAACAACTTTCAAAGCCATATAGCTTCGCGGCTGGCAGAACATGCAACAATGTATTCTGCTTCCGCTGTGCTGAGAGAAATGCTAGATTGCTTCCTACTCGGCCATGAGATCATCATTGATCCCAAACTGAAACAACATCCTGAAGTGATTTTCCTGTCAGAAACACCTCCTGCCCAATCTGCATCAGTATATCCACTTAATGTGAAATCACGATCTCCATCATAGCTGAGACCACAATCTATTGTACCTTTAAGGTACCTCATCACATGTTTTGCAGCCACTAGGTGAACACGTATGGGTTCTACCAGAAACTGACTCAAGGTGTTCACGGCAAAACAGATGTATCTTAGCTGCAAGAGGTATGATGGTTTTGATCGAAGTGTATCTGGCCACGAGAGAGAATGTCTCTTCATAGTCAATGCCTTCCTTTTGGGAAAATCCACGAGCGACAAATCTTGCTTTATACTTCTCAATACTTCCATCAACAACATGTTTTATTTTGAAGGGCCATTTGGAGTGTTAGCGATAAAAAACGCACTGGTATTTTGATGAGTATTTCCATCACTCTTCAAATGATTTATCATTTTCTCCAGTTTCTTTCCAGTATCTTAAGTTCATCAAGCTCCTGCTTGATTACTTTGCTCAAAAATCCTTTGTTTTTATGCTTCTGGACTTGCAATACAAGATACAAATAACAAAATGTCATTCCATTGTTTTTATGTCTTTTATACTTTGATAAAATCCGTGTTTTTATTCCAAAAAATTCCCCAAAAAGCAATAGTGATGTGTGCCTAGGTGAGCCTAGTCTATCTTAAATCAAGCCATGCAATACATCAAGCCTAGTGTTGAAATAATTTAACTGCAAAGAGTATTATTATTATTATTGATATATTATTTATAAGATCAATCCCCATTGTGGATTAATCATGTCGATAATTGTATTAGGACCAAATCCCCTTTTGTAGATTGGTCAACAGACAATTATAATAGGCAGAATAAGAAGTAGGCCCCAACAGTTAATTAAGAGACCCAGAAATATAATAAAGGTGGGTTTACCCACCCAGATTGAGAAGTCGGCTCTCCCAGTGAAGAGACACTTCACACGTGCCAGAACTTGTATAAATACATGAGGCTAGCACCTCATTTGATCACAACTCACTTGCTCATTCTTAAGAGGCAAGCTGCAACTTACCAGTTAGAGAGAGGGAGAAGAGTGGCGCATCTTTTGGAGAGGACTTTCTGTATTGGTTTGAGTTATCTCTTGACATTGTATTGGCAATTTATGATAAGGAAGTTTTTGCTGGGTTTTCTTCCCCTAGAGGGTTTTCTAGGATAAATGTTGTGTCTCTTGTGAATGTGTATTTCTTAGTGATCTTGTTCTTATGTTGCTCTTATCTATTGAAATGCAAAGAACTATAATGATGGCATAAAAATTAACATGGTATCAGAGCCAACCTAAAGGAAGCATATTTCGCAAGAGAAAAACGTCACTGTTGCAGTACCTGGAAATTAGGGTTTTTCAAAAGTGAAGCTTTTCAGCTCCAAAACCACCTAGAAAGTTGCGCCCTCCCCCAAGGATCATTTTGACACTTAGAGTGCACCTTTTCAGTGGCTAGATCTCCCGGAAAGTGAAACCGTAGTGTCACAAAGTACCAGAAAACCAGAGTTCCAGAAGTACCAGAAGTACCAGAAAACCAGAAGCACCAATCCAGAAATCCGTAGATCAAGTTTGAGGGGGTAAAAGTTGGATTTTCGAAATTCCGACCGCACCAGCTAACTCGCCTCAACTCAACGCCTCTATCCTCTAGATCAGAATTTCAAAATTCGAAGTTTGAAAAATTAGGGTTTCCTCATAAAACCCTAAGTTGCAGTTGCAGTTGCAGTCTCAGAACCAGCTGCAGTTGCAGTACCAGTTGCAGTTGCAGCCGTAGAACCAGTTGCAATCACCCTTGAAATTTTCTCAAGA
>ML791450.1:354338-364629 GCA_009831015.1 Picea engelmannii
TGTTGGTAAGATAGTTGGGGAATGTGCATCATGGGTGTGGGGTGATCATTAGAGATCCCATCAACGTAGAGCCTCGTTGGGTTTGCCTACGAGGGGGAATGTAGATAGATTTGGCAAAGGAGGGAGTTGGTGGAGGAGGTATGTGACAACAAGATCTTGAGATTGGGCGAGGTAAGCGGTGGAGGAGAGAAGTGGGAAAGTGGAGGGATGATATTTAGGTGGAGAGGTGTATCCAGTTGCCAAGCGTGGTTGGTGGTTTGTTGTGGGGTACGTCAATGAGGTGGAGCATAAAGGGATTGGGTCATGCAAAGATATGTAGGATGGGTGATATGGGACAATACGACCTTGGGTATTTGAGGAGAATGAGTGACAGATCGTGGGAGTTAGGCATGAGTGGGGGTGTGCTACTGAAGTACCCTATAGCTTGCAGAGGAATGGGGAGAGATCTGGTGATGGTGGTACCATTGGCTAGCAGGGGAGGCAATTGTAGCTGGAAAAGAAGAATAATAAGATTTAGGGGTTTGGTGAGTTAGTTTGTGTTCAATAGCTAGAGCAAGGGTAAAATCCTTGTCTAGTGTAGGACTGTTAAATAAGGAAAATCATGGAAAATAATAGCTAATAACCTAGAATTTAATATAATGATGAGTACCTCATATGAATATTTAATCTGGAGCTAAAGATGAATCTAAAGTTCTATAATGTGAGATTGCCACCAAGTCTAGGCGATGTCGGTAAGATGAATCTCAACGAGAAGCAAATGCTAAATCTTATTTTATCTTAGGGCATGCTTGAAAATAAGCGTGTAGACTTTAGATACAAGAATCAAAATGTTCACCATTGACTTGTCCATCATACTTGGGAAGAGATATGCTGATATGTAGTTGAAAAGGAGTGGGAAACGTATTGTGTATTATATCAATGAGGATTTGAATTAGTTCCTTTTTAGTGTAGTCTGTAGCTGAATAAGATCACTGACATGGAGCCTTTGTGAACAATTACGACCTGAGTCACAATGTGCACAATTGTAGTCTTTGATCATCAATCCTTGACGTGAGAATGTTGTAGTAGAAATATGTTACAAGTAGACCAGATCTAGATAACACCCAAAGAAATCAAGCAGTGAAGAGAGTATGACCACAAGATCACATTTGACTATAGTTTGAATTCCATCCATCACTATAGATCACCAAAAAAATAGTTGTGCTGGTGTATGTGGAGCCTTAATGAGTAGAAGAATGCCAACCTTTTTTCAGCCAGGGTTCAAGCGGAGACACTGCCATTATATTAGGTTTCAAACACAAGTGGAGGTAAGGTTCCATATTTCCAGGTGCTTGATTATCTTGTTGCTCAATATATTGAGATTGTCCACAATCTATAGATGTAAGATAGTTCTAAGGATACAAAAAAGGTGGGACTTTTGCACAAGGGATAAGTGAAGGACGGTTGGAAGGATAATTGCCATGCTCGAAGTGTTCAATAGCGAGGTTGTGCATGAGGTTAAAGTTGATGAAAGCCGATTGTGGGCAAGGTAATGGCGAGGATGTGTGGTTGCCTATAAAAAACTAGTGAAAGCAATGCATACAAATTTGAGAGAATGAAACTCAAATATTGATATATGTATCATTGAATACCATAAATATGTTGGTCTTTTCCCTTGCTAAAGAGGTTTATAGAAGTCTTATTTATGAAGGAGCGGAGTTTGAAGTAGGAAGGATGGATCTCCAAGGGTGGGTTGTTCCAACCAAAAAATACTAGAATCGAGAGTGATATATGAGCAAAAGAGTCCAAGATAAACTAGATAAGAATAAGGGCACGTGTGTAGCTTAGAAGCACATAAGAAACTACAAACTAACACATGAAGTACATGTGCTTGGCATATATAATGTCATTTATCTATGATGATGCTTAAGAAAATTCTTGTTAAAGGACTGAGAAACCGTTGTATTATTTACCAGATGAATTTGTAGAGATCATTTAAAGATCCGAGTACAATAAAACTTTAACTCTGGTATGTGGTGAAAAGGGATGATCCAACTGAATTGGAGAGTAGCCTCGAGAAATTAAGTGAGCTTGGTGTCTAGGGTTGTTGGAAGACCCTAAAAAAATGTCATTGTAGAGCTTGCTTATTAGATGGAACACACCATTAGTTAGCATCAACAACATTCTTTCTCATCCTGTCAATTATAACCTTTAAAGGATGGACCATCACTGATACATGACTTGGTAGTTGCACGTCTGATCTCCTCAGAAGTAGCATGTGTCCAAGTATGGAAAATAATATGCTCTTTTTTTCCACAATGTGTATGGCAATGTGAAATTGGTAAAATAAAAGAGGACCCAATTTCAGTGCATGCTAGTAGATTGCCTGCCTATACTTAGTGTACAAAATAATGATCAGGACAAAAAGGGTTCAGGGTAGGGGGCGAGTTGAAGTTACTTCCATGGAGTATTGTGTCTAGATTCAATAATGATCAAGGTAGCTGGGTCATGGATCAGGAGAAGAAATTGTAGTACTAGGTAAGGTGTTGAGGAAGGAACAAGGAAAACATCCATAGCATATAATGGAGTGTACAACTGTGGCATATTGTATTAGCAAGCCATGTGTCTATTTGCTAGAGATACTATCTCATATTGGGTGACTATCTTTATTTTGTCAAATTCAATTTGATTCCCTTGTACATAACAATGTGTTTTAAAGTCTTTAGTGCCCGTTGGAGTCGTTCAAGGGTGAAGTGGGTTTGCTCTTGTTCCAAATGCTAGATCCCAACCCTAATACAAGGATTAACATTTTGTACACCATGACATCATAAAAAGTATGGGAGTGCTAGAGATAAAATGTGTTGAGGATAAAGTTTTCCAACTAAACAATTATGAGTTGAAGTGTTGGGAAGTTTTTATGTATTCAATATGTGTTAAGTGTAGTTGTCTAATGAATTTTAGCCATGGAGGCTCCAACAAATCGTTAGTATTGCATACTATGTGAAAGCATGGTGACCCTTATTAATTTCTTCTTTGTCCAAAGATAACAACCTAGTATAATCATGAATAGTGCACCCTGAGATGGTAGAAATGTACTTGGCATAGTAGGGTTTTTAGTTAGATGTCCCCTCAATAGTATATTTCATCGAAGGAAATGAGTGCATGCTACAATGGCTTTTATATAAGATTGAACCGAGCAACAACTCGTTTATAAAGACAACACAATGACTGTGACAGTTACACGGAGTGCATAACACAACAATACAAAAGTTTTCACCTTCGTAGCTCTGCTCTCAATGCTCCTTTGGTTCTGCATTTTGTTTGCACCTCACTTCAATTCCTTCGTCACATAACACTATGTCGAGCACCCCTAGCAGGTGCCCCACTAGAGTGTGGGCGCGACCAATCTGGGCGTTCGCTCATCTTCTTCGAAACTCCCCACCTGTCACGGACCTCAGAGATGCACACCCTTCATTGAACCCAAGTTTCACTAAGATGCTTCATTCTGTGATCTAGTCACTTTGTTGAACTTGCCCTCAGACCCGTCAACTGCCTTTCCTTTCCTTTCAACTTGATTTCTCTTGTATGGTAATAGAGGGATGGGTATGTAAATGGTTTAGAGGAAGCCTTATGTAGAAAATACAAAACTCATATAGTTTGCGAGAGATTTATTACTTTAACAATGAAATCATGTTGAGCTTTATGAGTAAGACAACTTTATAATTTTTGGAAAATGAGTATTTTAACAATTCATTATCTTTTTATGTTCTATGAATGATTCAATAGATTATTTGTTAATCTATGTAATTGCATATTGGTAGTTTATGATTTAAGGTGTTGAACTAAAATTTGGTGGGTCTTACAAACATTAGGTTGTTTGTTACGCTGTGTAATTGCATATTGGTAGTTTATGATTTAAGGTGTTGAACTAAAATTTGGTGGCTCTTACAAATATTAATTATATATATGGCTTGTGTTAGCCAACATATGGAGTCGCACAATGGTGTGAATATTATATATAAGCTCGTTGCAACTTTTCAATTGTTGCAAAACATAATCCAAATGAAAACCTAAGTAAGGATTTCAGCTTGTGTTGGGTTTGACAAAACCGGTTTAAGATTCAAATATTAATACAAATAGAGATAATGAATCTCTCTCTCTCTCCATAAAAGATAGATATGATATGTACACCTGCTATAAAAACTGTTATATATGGAAAGCAAAAGAGAGATTTAGATTTACATATAAATATAAATACTATAGACATGATATTTACATAGAAATATTGACACCCCTCTCTTCATTTGTGTTTCGATCCATCTTAAATGATCGCAAAATTTACACTTCAAGAGATTCGATGGCTCTTGGTGCTTGGTAGATCCAAAGTTAAAATGGATCTATGTTGATTATGCTGATTATAATAATAAAGGGCATAATTCATTTTTGTCACTGCTATATATCATATTATCAAAATCTTGGTTAGAAAACAATATGTTAAATCCTATCGAGTTATGAAATATTCTTGAATTGGAATTTAGAGCAAATAATTGCAATCCTGGTTCATTGATTTACATTTTCCTTCATAGTGTCCATAAACTTTTTTGACGTGAACATTAACATATTGTTAGAAAACAATATGTTTGTTAGATCTCATTGAATTGGAATTTAGAACAAACAAGTCCCTAGTTATAATTTCAAGCATAGCCCAATCATGACACAAAATTATAGTATTTTCCTTTTGGCTTGACAATATGGATATGATCATGACTTTTAGATGCCAATATGTTTTGAACTAAGATGCATTGATGCACTATGTGATATTTTTGGCTTCTTTTGAGGACATCTATGTTTAGGCTTGTACCATCTTATGTTTAGGCTTGTACCATCTTACGTTACAAATTGTTGTCTATTTTTACAATAGATTACATTGTCTCAACCAATTTATATCATGATTTTGGACTTTATAGCAATTCAAGATTTTGTTGTATCCAAGACCTTGAATTTACTACCCTTCATTAGGGGAAATCTTACCCTTGATCTTTCTGCACAACCTCTCCTTAAAATCTGCGAGAGATAGATCCATTAAAGGGCACATCATGTCACTTTGAGGATTTGAACCTGGGTGGGGAGGTAACAATCATTCCTCCTAACCACCCAAGCTACACCCAATAAACAATTTTTTTATTATTAACTTTTAAATATGTTTTGATTTTGATGATTATATATATTTAATTTTAATGATTGTTTTTTAGTTTTGATTTTTCATTTTTTTAAGGTGATTTTTTTTGGTAATTATTGAATTTTTAATTCTTTTAGTGAATCTAATAACCTCAATGATTTCTAGGCATAATGTAAATTATAAGAACCTCAATGATTTCTAGGCATAATGTAATCTTTACTATGATGCAATTTTTGATGTAGCATTTATTGCATGCTTTTCAAATACCATATTATAATTTGATATGGATCTGCCTCTTTTTGTAGTTTTTGAGAGGACTATTTAGATAGTCAGTTAACATTTTTTGCGGGATGGGAAGATAGTATGGATATTAGATATCTCCATAGATATCCTATGTAATTTTTTGGATGGTGGTGATGAGTTTCTATGTATTGAAACAATTTATATTTTAACTAATATAAAGTGAAATTTTCTGTGGAAAAAATTGAATGTGGTTAACAATATTTGTTACATGCTTTTCAAATACCATATTATAATTGAATGCAATCTTTACTTTGATGCAATTTTTGATGTAGCATTTGTTGCATGCTTTTCAAATACCATATTATAATTGGATGTGGTTAACAATATTTGTTGCATGCTTTTAAAATACCATATTATAATTGGATGTGGTTAACCAGTGAAAGTTATAGGTGATTCTTAAAAATAATTAAATGTATTTTAATTTTATCAAAATTTTAAATGATACTTTCTCTTTACTAATTTGTAAAGATGTTATGATTTTAATAATTAAAAGTATTTATTTTTTTTAATTTTAAAATGATGAATTCTTGTGATGCTTAAAATTATTCTAAAATAATAAAATATAATATAAATATATATATTTTTTGACAGAAACGATTAATGGAGCTTTGTATTAATAACAGTGGACATGTCACTGGGGTTCGATACATCGATAAAGAATTGCTTGTAAACTGGAAAACAAATGCCTAAAGATCCTAACTCAGTACTAATTCACGGACACAAAGATTATTTCAGCGAGTCTGAGCGGCTTCGCGTCATTACATCACTTCTAGGTTGGAAGTTTTTTTTCTTTGACACCGTTTGCCATTCATTGCTCTGGTCCGTGGATTGGATTTCCGTCGGGCGTAAAGGGTCTTCCTTTTCAACTAAGTCTGCCTAGCTTGCGGTCAGGGATTCTTGCTGGGTGGGTGACTTGGGAGTATCTTCTGCTTCCCCCTTAGTAGGGGATTTTATTTCGGCTTCAACTTCTGCTTCTTCTGCTTCCCCCTTAGCAGGGGATTTGATTTTGGCTTCAGCTTCTGCTTCTTCTGCCAGGGTCTTGCTTTCATAACACGGTTCCTTTGGCGCCTTCGTCCACCAGGTGGGCTTGGACGACCTTTTTTTCCCGGGTGGTTTCCCACAGTTACGGGCTAAGTGCCCCGTTTCGAAGCAGTTCCTACACTTGAAACTGAGATTCTCATAGTCGATTTTTTGGGTCCTTGAGTAGTCCTTGCCTTGGAGAATAATTTCAGCTGGGAAACCTTTGGAGAAATCCATTTCAACGCAGATTCGGGCGAAGGTGGAGTGAGTTGGCTTGGAGTCCAAACTTCTGCAGAGGAACTTGCCGAGGTCATTGCCAATAGATTGAAGAGAATCATCCCCCCAGAAATGCAGGGGCAAATAAGGAAGTCTCACCCAGACTGGGGTTGAAGAGATACAATTCGTGGAGGGGTCGAAGGCAGGGGTCCAAAGTTGCATGGACAGACCTGCTTTGCCCCAGAACCACGGCCCAGAGTTATATGCCTTGTCTCTGTCACTTGTAGAATCGAAAACTACCACAAAAAACCCTTTTGCACAGGGGCAGGTAATGACTTCTCCATCTAAGAACGGTTACCATTCGGAGGAGAACCGAGAGAGTAGATCTGGAAGAGAGGGCCAAAACTCGTTAAACCTGCAAACTAGAGCATGCCTGCTGTAATGGCGAGCATGAGTTAAGGCTTCCTACGGCATTGGAATGGAAACTGTCGGAGCTTCAGGAACTACTGCATGCAGCTCGAAGGGGCGACCTTGCCGAGAGGCAGCCTCCGGTGCCGGTGCATGCAGACCAGAGAGAGACCCTTGGCGTGAAGCCACCTCTTTAAAGGAGAGGGCCGACACGAGAGGAGGAAAGCCTGAGGTTGCTGCCGTCGGAGCACCAGGGGAAGCTCTTGCAAGAGAGGTCGGCTCGGACATGGAGGTCGCGACCAAGGGAGGGAGGCCCGCAGCCTTTGTCGCGACTTTACCAGGAGAGGCACCACCATGCGTTGGAGATAAGGAGGCCGCCATTGGAGCTTCTGTAGCTTTTGCGAAGGAGGGCAGAGGAGGGCAGTTGGCACCAGACCGGCGGCCTGCAGGAGAACCAGGAGCGCGAGACTTTCACCAAAAAAACCAAGGCTAATCAATGTTTCTTAGATTCAAAATATAATATAAATATTAATAATAAAATATATTTTAATTTTTAAATAATAAATTTTGAAAATTTATTTTTCTTTCGTTTAATCACTAGTTATCTAATTATCATGATTTTTAAAATAATTTTAAAGTTACAAAAAGATGAATGATGAAATATTTTTTCCCATAAAAAATTTGTTTTATAATTTTTTTATATAATTTTTTTCTTTTTTTTTAGTTAGAGGATATATTAGAACCTGTTAAGTAGTAAAAGTTATAGTTGTCATGTTATCCCAAGAGGATGTGGTAGCATTGCCCTATTGGGAAACCAAAGATGTCAGATGGCAATTAAGGTTCACAGTGTCCATGCAAAACTTGAAACACTGTAAGAAACATAAACTGTAAAGTATTAGATTTAGTATGCTACACAGGGCGAAAATCCTTTTTGTTAGACTGTCCATACGGAAAACAAAAAACTAAAATGAGCTAAAATTGTAAATTCCTAGATCTAAGAAGCCGCGTAGGGTGAAGAACTTGTGAGTTATATTGTCTGGAAGCATAAAAACATGGGAAACATGAGCAAGAAGAAGTTATCCAGAGCTGGGGTCGAGCCTCTGCTCGTTCCTTCGGCCTTGCGCAGTGTCCGAAATAACTTGCCTGAGATCCTGTAGAAGAGACATCAAGAGATCCTTACGACAAATCCGTTCTTCTTCCCTGTTCTGCATCTCTTTGATGGCACCATTGACGTCCTCAATTGCTCGCTTGATGGCATCCAAAGAGTCCTTGAGAGCTTCCTTCCCAGTGCAGTGGGTGCAAACAGGAGAGGGTGGGCAAGGTGGAGGTAAATCAGAGGACGAGGTGGGGGAGTTGGGAGAGGGGAGGGGGGAGGACGAAGAAGAGAGAGAGAGACTGACAGAACAGGGGGAGCGAAGGGTGGAGGAGGGGGAGGTGGAGGCTGGCGAGGAGGAAACAACTCCGGGCTGAGCTTTGGGGAAAATCCTAGGGAGTTGCCATGGTTGTTGAACTATTCAACTCTACAGGCGTAAGGAGATGACAATGGAGGCAAGTTTGGAGTAGTGGCCCGTTCAGGAGGATGGTTTGGGGAGGTGGCACAAGATGAAGCAAGGAGAAGCTTCGGAGTGGAGGTACGCACATAATCTTGAGGCAAGCTTGGAAGAGTCTGCTTGTCTCGTCCTCTCGAACCTCTTCCTCTTGCAACATACCAGGCCGTCCCCATTTTGATTTACCTCAAAGTTGAGGCTTCAGGAAAAGCATCGGAAACTAGAGATGGAGCGCAAGATAATTGTTGTTCAAAGGACAAGAATCAAGCCAGAACCAAAAGCATAGCAGACCAGAGGTTGAGTGCTAGCCGCAGGGGGTCGAGAGCGCCAACGAAACTCAAGCCAGAGGCAAAAAAATAGGCAGTCTGCAGGAGGAGGCCGAGAGCTCGAATGAGTCATGGCTTTCCAAAACTCTGGCCTAAAACTATTGAACTGGGCAAGGTGATGGGACTGGGCCCGCGTCCAACCCATTGCCATTATTGCTCCAATGAACTAGAGCGCCATAACCTTACACTGATCCGAATTCAATTGAATGCAGAGGTGCGTCGGTCGAGGAGTTAAACACATGGATTAATGGCATAGGTGAGTGCGGGCTAAGTTGGCTCGAGGTGCCAAGAAATGTGGCCATGTGTCCGCCCGTCTGGCATCCACCCGTCGTGTTCGATATCACCCCATCCGAGGTTATATAATTTTTTTTAAATTAAAGATTATCCACCCGTCGTGTTCGATATCACCCCATCCGAGGTTATATAATTTTTTTAAAATTAAAGATTTTAGTTGCACATTTTCCACTGTTTTATAATTTTTTTTAATTAAAAATTTTAATTCCACATTTTCCACTTAGCATTGTAATTTTTTTAATTAAAAAAAAACATACTTCCATATCTTTTCATCAACCAAACTCCATTACGTCATAAAAAAGATTAAGAAAAAAAGGTTTTTGTTGGTATGTTTTTAATGAAATAAATTTGAATTTATTTTTATAATGCTATTTTAAAAAAAATATTATATAAATACATTATATTAACTCCATTATATCATTAAAAAAAATTAATTTTATAATATTTTTTTATATGTATATACATTTTATTTAAATATGATCCTTTAAACATTAAGAAAAAAAAGTTTTTTTAAAAATTGGAATGCATTTTTAAGAATGTTATTTTTGAAAAAATTATTATATATATATATATATATATATATATATATATATATATAATATTGAAATATTTTCTTTTTATTTTTTTAAGAAAAAAAAGATTAAAAAAAATTTTAGCTCCACATTTTCCACTTAACATTTATAATTTTTTTAATGAAAAAACATACTTCCATATATTTTCATCAACCAAACTCCATTACATGAGGAAAAAGATGGCAAAAAAGTTTTTGTTTATAATTTATTAAATAAATAAATTTGAATCTCTTTTTATATTTTTATAATGTTATTTAAATTTTTTTATTATATATACATTATATTAACTCCATTATATCAGGAAAAAAAGTTAAAAAAAACAAGGTATTTTTATAATATTATTTAAATTATTTTTATTTTATATATATTATATTTAAATGTTGTACTTTAACGATTAAGATTTAAAAAAAATTAGAATATATTTTTATTAATATTATTTTTGGAAAA
>ML791451.1:0-15842 GCA_009831015.1 Picea engelmannii
ATGACTTACCTGTAAACATAATCCAGCGCTGATTTTATCTCAAATTTGAAATGCCTATCGATTCCCAAACGTTCAATGCTATCGACTACGGAAAGGCGTGAAATTAGATCGTTGAGGGGAGTGATTACTACTCCACCTTCCACCGAAATTGAAGTGAACATCTCTTTCACTTCCTCAACGAGTCTCTCAGCACGTTCAAGGTATGAAGGTGCCTGGCCCATATACATTTACATTCAACACAGTAAATAAAAAAGTATTCATTTCATTCGTTTCGAAAGAAGGAATACGCAAAAGAATAAGTTGAAAGATGAAAATGACCTGATAAGGCGTGGAGAGAGACTGTATGAAATCGTCGTCCCAGACGTTGGAGTGATGATTCGCTATGCGTCTTTGTACACCATCACCGGACAGAACGGTTGCCGAACACATGGTGATGGGAGCTCTCACAGTTTTCCCTCCAAGAGTTGGGATTGTTCTACGGAAAGGCTTAAGCTCATGAGCAGAACTGATAAACGATTTGTGCAGCCACGATTTGGAGGCCAACGATACAAAAGAAAGTAGAGCCATTTGGGTTAACGAAGTAGAAATCTATGTGATAGGTTTTGGTCTATGGAGCAATTGGAATTAACGAACTAAAATTTATAGGATACAACTCAATAATTGACGTTGTTCAGAAGAAAGAAAGAAAAAGAAAAAAAAAAAAAAACATATATTTTTTTTCGTTGATCACGGAATCATCTAGAACAGTTACGTAATCATCTATAACAACAGTTAAAAGATCACGTAATCATCTATAACAGAACAGTAAAATGTTACCCAATTCTCAGGGTTAAGTAGTTTAAATGTTCGACAGGGATGTTTTTTGGATAATTTTTTCATTTAATTATATTAAAAATCTGATGATAAATGGTTTGATATGTAGATCACCTAATCATCCAAAACGCTTATTTTATTTCCTGAAAGCTCTATGAGAATCTTCAACTTTCAAATCCAAAAACGTTTATTTTATTTTCTTATTGATCGGTGTAAGTCGGTGATTAGTGGTCCTTATTGCGCTAATAATTACAATTTTCAAAACAATGCTTAAAATGCTCGGTGGATTGAAAACGTCACTTTCAAATACCAAAACGTTTATTGTATTTTCTGAAAGCTCTATGGGAATCTTCAAAACACACTCATACACGACGCTCGGTGTAAGTCGGTGATTGGTGATCTGTATTGCGCTAATAATATGAAAAGCTTTATGGGAATCTTCAAAACTCATTAGTAAACGATTCTCGGTGTAAGTGGGTGTTTGGTAGAACATTTAGACTATTTTGAGGAGTCACATCCCATAGTTATTGGAGAGTATGGGCATGGGTACAATCAGTTTGGGGAAGAGTGTAAGTCTAGCAAGCAAACAAAACACATGGAGAGCAGTTTTTACTTGTAGATTTTGGACAACAAGAGAGGAGAGGAGTGCTAGGAAGAACACCAACCATGTTGGGCTTGAAGGAAACCGTTGTTGGGCTGTGTTATATGTTGAGAAAGAGGCCCATGTTCCTATAAATCGGGCAGTAAGCTTGTGAAGTGTTTTTAAGTTGAGAAATAGAGTCAAGAGTCTTGTGAGGGTTGTTGTGAGCATTCATGGAATAGATGGGAGGTTTTATAGTCAACCAAGTGCACTGGAGCCTTGGAGGGAAGTGGGAAGGCATGTGGGACTATGTGCAGTGAAGGGGGATCACATTCCTCAGGTTGTGCAGGTTGTGGGCAATAGATTGGAATATGGGCTTTGGGGATGTTGTGTGTGGAGAGAAGATAGTCAGAGGGTTGGATCTCCTTGTGGACTCATAGCCTCAGCTCGGGGATGGCTTGTTGTTGAAAGAAGACGAGTAGCAATGCCTATGGATGGGAGATCCATCCTTCATATGCAATCAATTGGTTATCTGTTAACAGATAAGGTCTCTGTTGTGTTTATTATGATATTTCGTTGTGTAAAATGTTTATATGGATGTTGTGTGTTTGTTATTTGCTTGAGCAATTTCATTCATTTTTTAATATATGTTGTTAGATACATTTAGAACCGTGATATCAGTCAAATGGTTAATTTTGTATGATTTGTAGCTAATAAGCTAGAAGATATTAATAAGCATAAAAATATTAATTTTAAATGTGTATTTCACATGTAATGTTGCTCTACTGGTTCGTTACATTGTAGATTTTTCTTGCATGCATATTCCAAAAGTTGGGATTATTCTACACATGGGCTTAAGGTCATCATTAGAATTGACCAAAGATTTGTGCAAAAACAATATGGAAGCCAATAGTGTGATAGAAACAAGAGCCACTATTGCTCAATATCATATGATTGGCCAAATATTGAGGCACCTAAAATTAATGAAATGAACTTCTTATAGAATCCCATGACAATTGTTGCATATATATAGATCTTATTAGCTATCATAAGTATCTCGATGAGTTGATGTTCCCTAAGTGACACCATACATTAGATCAACACTTTGAACACTTGAGTAATAGCTTGTGAATTGATGCGAGCATTATCTCATAGTGAATTGATTATGTAGTCTACTATGCTAAGAGAGAGAAGTTCAAAAATATTAAAGCTTCTTGGCATTCTTGACCTTCATTTCTCACATCAATGTTTCCATTGAAAGTAATGAATGCTTACAATGTCAGTGAATTGTATGAACTTTGATGTTGGAGGCATGATCTTTTTAAAAGATACAACTTCATGTCAATGGTACCACCAATGCACCATGCCAACAATATTTTGTGTTTTAATATAGATGTGTTTCTATAATATGGAGGGGAGAATATGCATATGGCTTCTGCTATTTCAAGAATATGATTTTGAGATTTTGGTTAAGCCAGGAAGAATGAACAAAGGTCCCGACCACTTGTTGAGGTTAGAACATGGAGAAGAGCATACTAGTTTGGAGGATACATTGTCGGATGCACAATTGAAGGCCATTAGAAAAATTTATGATCACTTCACGGAGATAGTCCAGTTCATGTCAACAGGAATGGCACTGGGTGAATATACAATCACCCAAAAGAAGCAACTGGTAGTGCGTGTTGTAGACTTTTCACTTATAGCTAGAAAACTATACAAGATGGGACCTGATGAGATATTGAGGAGGTGTGTTATGGAGGCAGAGAAACCTTTGATCCTCGCAGAATCTCATGAAGGCATCGCAGGAGAACACTACACAGGGAAAGAAACAACGCAAAAGGTTCTTAAAAATGGCCTCTGGTGGCCTAACTTACACATAGATGCTAGGGACTATTACAGAGCCTATGATGTATTTCAAAGAGTTGGAAAACCATCCAGAAGAGATGAAATGCCTTTAGCATCACAATGGACCCTACAAGCATTTGAGAAATGGGCCATTGATTTTATGGGACCTATAAACCCACCAAGGAAGCACACAGGAGAAAGATACATAATCACTATGACAGAGTACTTGACCAGATGGGCCAAACCATGAGAAGTTAAGGACTGTAGTGCAACTACGATTGTGCGCTTCATATTTGATGACATCATAACCAGGTTTGGATGCCCGAAGATCCTTATGAGAAATAAAGGCACACACTTCATCAATAAGACCGTTGAAGCCTTGACTGAGTAATTTGCAGTCCATCAGCAGAAGAACACACCCTACCATCCATAAGAAAATAATACAGTTGAAGCATTAAACAAAATATTGGAGACAACACTGACAAAGATTTGCAGTGTGAACAAGGATGAATGGGATATAAGAGTACCAGTAGTACTATGGGCCTAGAGAACCACTTGCAAGATGCTAACAATGCAAACCCCATTTAATTTGGTTTATGGTCTTGAAGCAGTTGTCCCAATGGAATATTTGGTCCCAAGCTTAAGAATTGCAGCCTTTACAGATATGGATGACACTAGCATTGGTCAAGAGAGGCTCCCGCAGTTGGTCAAACTAGAAGAAGATCGATTTATTGCAGGATTCCATCAATATGCACAAAAGGAAAGAGGAAAGGCCTACCATGACAAACACATCAAGAACAAGGCATTTGAGCAAGGCTATTAGGTTCTGGTATATGAGAGTAAGTTCATGAAGCATCCAAGAAAGTTTAGAATGTATTGGCTTGGGCCATATGAGGTTGCCTATGTTAGAAAAGGAGGAGCTACATAGTTGAAGACCTTGAATGGAGAATGGACGGAAGGTTTGGTAAACAGGATCCGATTGAAATTGTACTATGACAACCAACTGCCTCACATCTCTCACTAAAAGCATAAGGAAAAGGGTCTAGGTACCAGCTGCAGTTGAAACTGGGTACCAAACATAGAAAATAAAGTCCGCAGACAATGGGGAGGAAAGAGAAAAAAGCACAGGTTGATCCGCACAGCCTGAAGTCGAAGAAAATCAGAAGGATCAGATTTGAAGCACATTGGGACAATTCATAGGTGAGTGTTGGGGGCCTGTTGGCCCTTGGGTATGGAAGTAAGTGAATATTAAGGAAGAAAATACTAAATGTGAACTGCGTGGAACATACAATGACTGATACTGGGTCGAAGTGAACAAAAGAGAAGAAAATATGGTGCGAAGTAAGAGAAAACAAGCCTTTGGACGAGGATATCGAGGATGACATATCAACAAGGAAGAGGGATCGTGGACAACTCAACAAGAAGAAAAATCCATCGTTGGATGCTTTGGAACACCGCTCAAGAAGGAAGGAAAGACAAGCTGACGAAGCCCTGAAAAAGTGGTTCAACATGACCTAGAGTTTTAGACACCTAGGGTTTTGGTATATAGGGTTTTGACACTTAGGTTTCAACCTAAGGATGTCGGTGAGCTATTGTAATGTATAAATAAATTTCAAGAGGACCTGGGATGGGTTGGTGCTAGGTTGGTTGAGAGTTCATTGTCACTGTGAGATCAAGTGATTACTACTATGTGAGAGAGCAGTGATGGTGTGAGGGCCTTCTGTATTTTAAGATCTTCAGCTGGGTGCAAAGATCAACCCTACAGCTGGGTGCGTAGGGAGGGAAGAGAGAGAAAGAGAGAGAAAGATCTACAGGCTAAGAGCGCAGATAAGAACTGTATGCTTCCATATTAATATATTATAAAGAACAGTTCTATGGATGTAGCCCTAAAGAGAGGGTGAACCAAGTATATATTGTGTTATGTGTGATTGATGTTGGGTTCTTTGTCATTTGATATGTTGCTATTGTGATATTGTGTTAGATATGATAGATAGTTGTGCGATGTAGATCTAAGCTGGTAATTGATATCTAAATGTTGTGTTGTTCTTGTATTGGATCCACTTTGCATTTCCTCTGGTTGTAGACACCTGTGTCTTGCAACCCCCTATAGCTACTTTGGGTGAGGTTGCATCTACCTCGCAGGTGTTGCCGAAAGGGCCATTAGTTAGGGTTTTTTTGGTGCGTTGTTGTAGCGTTGAACCCTGGATCTACCCCTGTGCTAATAGCTTCCAACCCACACTTTTCTATTGTAGATGGTGAAATGAAACTATCTGGAGCACCATAATCAAATAAAATTTTAACATTGACATGATTTAGCATACCTGACGACTCCACCACCATGGATTGATGTTCTACCTAGCCATTATTAACCGTTGCATAAATCTCGTGGCTACTACTTTCTCTTCCCATGGGGGCCTTTCCTTATCTATGCACAAATCCTGCTTGCAACTCTGGGTAGTCACGCTGGTAATGGGGTCCTCCACATCCCCAACATGTAACACAAGATGGAACCTGCACAATGCCATGTGACAGTCTCAGAAATTATTTCCTTCCCTTGGAGCCCCTGCCCCTACTTTCTTCTCCTTGAGAAGGTCATGGACCCACATGTGTCATTGCTGATGAGTGGGATGTTTCATTCACTTCCATTGAAATACCTATAGAAACTGTCCTAGGTGTGACTCTATTACCAAAAGGAGGTAGCCTAGAGCTCCCTCCCCTGGAGAAGGTCCTAGGAGCCTTCCCCGTGAATACATGATGTTGTGGAAAGGTCGATCTCAAACCTTCGTTTAAGCTCATATGATCCTCTGCATAACGTGCATTTTCAACTGCTTCCACAACTGACGACGATTTTCACATCCATACCATGGCCCTTATCTTAGGGTTTAATCGATACACAAAATGTTCTTCATGTCATTGATCGGTATCCATGTACGAGACATATTTGACCAACTCCATGAACCTGATCTTGTACTCTTCAATGGTCATGTTTCCCTACACTAGAGCATGAAATGCTCCCACCTGTTGTTCCTCGTAGTAAGCCAACAAATTTTTCCTTTAGAACCTTTCCTCAAAAATTTCCCATGAGGCGGTGTCTTGCGTAAGGTGCAACTGACTCTCCAGGTTACCCCACCAGTTCAAGGCACTATCCGCCAACTAAAATATCGCTATTTTCACCTTTGATGTGGAAGCATATTCTCTTAAGGAGAAACATCGTGTCAGTCCTTCCAACCATGCCTTCGCACGTTCACTGACACCACCCCCAACAAACTCTCAGATTTTGATCTTCTATAGTTATCTAGTGACGTCCCCGGGTGGAGGTCCTCCCTCTGAATCCCTTGACGCTTTAGAGTTACCCACTCCATATGGTGGGGGTTCCACTTCGACATCTACTGGCTGACGCCCCTTTAAAGTCTCATTAATAGCCTCCAAAGAGCACAAAATGAGAGCTAATTCAGGCGATGATGGTGGCAGCGCTGACGTAGGTGGTCCTTGCGACTCTACCCCAATTTCCCAGACTTCTAACCATTTGGAACAATTGAATTTGCATCAAACCAAATTCTTGTCAGGGAAAAGTCTAAGGCAATTCACATTCGCTCAACCTATACTAGTAAACATAGGGTTAGGCATAAGTTATTTTTTTTACTTGTCTGTAAACAAACATTACTCTCTTTAGGGTAAGTGGCTAAAGGTCATGGTTAAAGCATCTAAGCTTGGTAACTTCATTCAGGTAAGCTACTAGCTTGTCTCCTTGCTAACTATGTTAGCACCATAATGTACTCGCCAATTACTCTAACTTAACTATTTAGTCAAACATTTAGCCCTTCCCTATATCAATGTACGACATTCATATTAACCACCTTTATAATAATATTATTATATATATCCTTGTAATACCACAATTTCCATATGTTTTTCCTTCATTGTTGTAATCTTAGTTACCTTACTATTTAACCCTTTATTTACCACTTCCGTACATATTTTATAATATAGCAATACTTTTTATTTTTTATTTTTATAAAGGTTTATAACCATAACCTATGTACACATTTATAATCCATCAAACACACACACACACACACACACACGCACACACACACACACACACACACACACACACACACACACATATATATAATTTTGTAATGGTTTTTTTTAACTAAATTAAATCGAATTTAGATTAATTAATTTTAATTTTAATTTATAAAAACATTCACCCCTAAATTAAATTAAAATCCAATTTATTAAAAAAAAATAAAAAAATAAAGTTTAAATAAATAAACTAAATTCAATTTTTATTTGCCCTCCTCATTTTTTTTAATAAATACAACTATTTTTTTTTTATAATTGTTTAATTATTATTATTATTGAATAAATGAAATTTAAATTTTAAAGAAATTATTATAATAAAGAAAATAAAGTAAAAAATTTAATTGATAAATAATAAAAAAAAATTACTCCGCAGGTAATAACGTGGACCTTGCATGTGATCCACGTGTTACTCCCTCTTATTTCTGAAAAAAAATAAAAAATCGTGAACATTTAAACCCTAAACACCACCATTCCTTTCTAATTTGCTTAGTTGTCTGGTGCGTTTGTATGCAGAGGGTGAAGGAGGGATTTTAGGCATGGCTAAGGGTCTGGTTCCTCCCTCGGTCTCAGTCACTGAGCTATGGCTCTCGGTCGTTGAGCATACCATTTGTAGGGCCTGGATGTTCGATGGGTATGGAGTCGTGGGCTCTCCTGGGCGTGGATCTTGGTGCTCAGAAACAATGGAGAATGCAAATGTGAATTCCGCAGGACTTAAAACCGTGCAATGAGTCTTCTGGATGTTGCAGACATGGTGGGTTTTTTTGTTTTTTTAGTTTAAGGAGGGTAGACCGTTCAGTTCTGCTCGATGGGTATGGAGCTGTGGGATCTCCTAGGCGTGACACTTGGTCTTGGGTGTCGATGTGGATGGTTTCTCATGGTATCTCATTGCTTCTCCTTTGTTGGGCGCTTTATGGCTCGTGTGACCACGGGCGCCTCCTCGGGTAAAGGCTTCTATGACCGGTTTATTTTTTATTTTTTTTAGGATCCCAACTATAGCCGTGAGAAATGGGCTTGTTTCAAAACTGTCCTTCTGGGCCCTTGGCCCCAAAAATTGACCTTCCTTACTATTAACACACCTAGCTTTCACGATGCGTTTCACTTGGATTGAATCCATGTCTCCTAAAAGCTAGCCGGAAGGTCAACCTTATTTATACTCATGGGTTGATTAGGTAAGTATGAGAACGAAGTAAGGTAAGGCGTCAAGGGCTTGGCATTCGGTTTCTCCCTTGGTTGTGGCTTGGATATTGGCACTTACCTCCTCGTGGCTTGTGGGCTTTACGTTGGGCTGTGTGTTGGCTTTGTGTGGTGGCCCTCGGTTCCAGTCCCTTGTGGGCTCTAACTATGCTCCTTTTGCACCTTGTCTACAGTACTATCATCTGACATGGCATATGATGTAACCCTGTTCCTCACTGCCCATGGTGATAATAGTCTAGCTATTGGTTATATGATTAGAGATTGGGCTCGTTGAGTGATATACTTGTGGGCTCTCCATTGGCACCTTGTCACCTGGTGCTTAACTTGACTTGGCTATATGATATAACTTTGGGTGGATATCTTGGAGATTGGATTCGAAGGGTAATTATCCCAATAATTTTATTATACGTAGTGCACATGAAATGTCCCTTGCGGGCTCCTCCCTTGGTGCATTGTGTGATGAGGTTTGGCTTGTGGTGACATATTCTATGGTCTTAGTTGGATGATTGTTCCCTTGATTCCATAGATATTAGGGCTCGATGGCTTAAGCCCAACATTTTATTATACATTTTTTTTTTCCTATAATGTTCAAAATATTTCAATATATTTATATATATATATAACTAGTGATGATTTTTTTTTTTTTTGTGTACTTGGTTTGCAAGTTGTGTGGAGCTGGATATTGGCCCTATTATTTATATATATGCCTAATTATTTCTGTTTATAAGTCTCCTTTCAAGGATTTCACTTATACAGGTGAACAGTTCATGAAATGTTCATAAACATTTCATGGTTATTTCTGGTTATTCACTAGTTGTGATTAAAGGGTTTCAGGGCTACATATCCATGTTTTTTTCTGGGTTGTTTATAGAACATGTAGCATAATCTTTCAGTTATGAGAATGGGTGAGCCTTATGTTTCAGTTTTGAAACTGGGCTCTGATACCATTTGTAAGGCTTCTGCATACAAAGCCTCATACAAATAAATATAAATACATAAATTCTTTCTAATTTACTTCTTTATTTACTGTTCCATCATAATAATAATGTTCAGCAGTATAATGAGCATAATGAACAACAATATAATAAGCATAATGAACAATAGTATAAGGAAATGCATAAGGTATTTACCTCCACCTGATGTTGAACCTGAAGCTGATGATGTTGTTGATGGTGTTGAACCTCAAGTTGATGGATCTTGCCCAAACTGAGTAACCTCCCAACCAACTAGGAAAAACCTCTCCAACTCCCCGTCTCCAGGTATCCTTATGGTTTCCTGGCCCCGGAGCCCAAAATTCCCAGCAATAATGTGCCCCTGTGAGAGTCCTCAAGCAAACTGTAAGCAAAATTGTTGTAGCCAAAACTGTTTCCTGCCCTCCTCATCCTTTCTCTCCCAATTTTCTTACCTTTCCATAAGCCAAAAATATCACCAAACCAAATATTCTTCCCCTTCAGTTCCCCCTTCTCTCTTATCTTCCTCCCTCAAATCCATTTCCCCAACCTCCTTACCCCCCATTAATTCCTCAACCACCTTATCCTTCCCATTAATTGGTTCAACTACCAATAACAATAATATTTTAATAAAGTGTCCATAAATCTATTTTAATAATTCATTAAACTAATATTTATTAAACTAATATATATCATTCATGATAATTAAATAATTAATTAAGGTTGTTACAGGAACCTAATCTAGATTCATTTCACTTGTTTGGTTTTCTCGGAGATTTATCTTCTTGGAATTTCACATCTCTTCTTACTATCAATTTCTTGGTAATAATATTATACATCCTATATGCTTTATAATGTTCACTATATCCAAGAAATATGCATTTTTCACTTCTATCATTAATACTTCTCTCCAGCTCTTCAGGAACATGTGCATAAGCCACACAACCAGGAACTTTAAAATGAGAAACACTTGATTTCATACCACTCCATTCTTTTTGAGGGACTTGATTTTCCAAACTGCTAGTTGGTGACCAATTCAAAATATACACTGAGCATTCCATTGCTTCACTCCAGTATTCATTTGATAAATTCTTGTCCTTCAACATGCTTCTGGCCATATTCATTATTGTGTGATTTTTCCTTTTAGCTACTCCATTCTGTTGTGGAGTGTATATTGTGGTAAAATGTCTCTTGATCCCATGTTTCCTGCAGTATGATGAAAATTATTTAGATTCATACTCACCTCCTCGATTTTATCTGAGTACTTTGATGTATTTTCCACTCTATTTCTCTGTCAAATATTTAAATTCTTTGAATTTTTCAAATGTCTCTGATTTGTGCTTGAGAAAATAAACCCAAGATTTCCTGCTAAAATCATCAATAAATGTTAGAAAATAAAGTTTCGTCCTATTGACTGAGTTTGCATTAGACCACAAAGGTTTGTATGCACTAGCTCGGGATGTTCTTTTTCTCTATAGGAAGCATTGGGAAAACTATCCCTTTGGTGTTTGGCCAAAATAAAACTCTTACAAGAGTTTTTATGTTCATTTATAATGGAAAAACCTTCTACCATAGATTTATTTTGTAAAACACTAAGACTACTAAATGGTAAGTGACCATATCTAAGATGCCACAACCAAGTCTCATCTAAGCTTGACACATTTTGGGCATATGAATGTGACAAATTAACATTTCTCAATATCAAAGGAAACATTCTATTTTTGTTCATTTGTATTGTAGATACAATTTTCTTACTCGATGGTTTTTCCAAGATTGTACACTTGGAACCTTAAAAAATGACTCTATATCCATGCTCATCCATCTGGCCTACAATCATTAGATTATGTCTAAGACAACGTACATAATAAATATCATGAATATCCTTCTTTTCATCTTTCTTGGTCAATACAGAAATTACACCCTTCCCTAAAACTTTATTTTGATAATCATCTCCCAATTTAATTTGATATGTGATAGAGCTATATAAACTAGTAAACAAATCTTTGTTACCTGTCTTATGATTGCTGCAACCACTGTCCAACAACCAGAGATCATGACTATTTCTTGCTTCTTCTATGACATGACATGAGAAGAACATTGATTCAGATGTTGCTTCTTCAGTGTTGGTAACATTTTCTCTTCCCCTATTTATATCTTCTTGATTCTTTCTTCATTCACTTTCGTAGTGACCAAATTTCTTGCAATAATAGCACTGAATCCTTGATTTTTCAGTCTATCTTGACTGATAAAAAAATATCCCTCTCCCCCTTTGGTTTTGAGAGTTCCTCTGTTCTAACTGTTCACTTTATTCTGAACATTTTGAAGTTCACCTCTCTCTTTTTTGAGAGCGTCCTCTGCCTCGTTTGCCTCTTATTCTATTCCCTCGACCTCTACCTCTTCTTATGGAGGCTTGAGACTGAAATGCATTCTCCAAAGATTCAGTATTTCGATTGAACCTATTTTCATTGGTTAATAGAGATCCCATGAGTTCTTCAACTGTGAGGGTTGACAAGTGTTTCGACTCTTCTATGGAAACTATGACCATATATCGATAAGGATACAAAGTACCTTCTCAACAAATTTATGTTCTTGAATGTCTTCTCCATGCATGCATAGATGATTCATGATGCTCATGATGTGCGTCGTGAAATGATCCACAAAATTAGAACCCTTCATCTGTAGAGTCTCAAAACGCCTCCCAAGTGTGTGCAACTTTGCATTGTTTACTTTGGTTGTGCCCTGATAGGCAATTTTGAGAATATCCCATGTCTTCTTGGCAAGATTTGCTGCTGGGACTTTGGGCAAAATATATTCCTCTAACCCTTGTTGAATGAGCCACAGGGCTTTGTTGTCCTTGTTCCTAAGTTATCCAACCACGTTTCTTTGTGTGTTTGTCATTTCTTGTAGATATTCTGGATCTGGTTCCTTGAACCCATTAACTACTACATCCCAACAATCTTCAAACTGAAGAAAATTTTTCATTTTAATAGACCAAACATCATAATTTTTTCCTATTAAAATTGGACCTCGTGCGAGCGGTAGAGTACTATTTCTAGACGCCATGAATATCCTATAGAAGTTGGCTTTCTCCTTTCTGGATTATATCTCGACTGAAATAGCTTTTCCTCTATTAAAACAAACAAAACCCAAAGCTAAAATCAACCTGGCCACCTCCTGTCTAGACCCTCAGGGCGACAAGTTGAAGAAAATTAAATTTCTGAAGTGCGGGGCTTTGGTCGGGAACTTTCCACTCTATGGGGGTGACCAACTTCTCCTGGTCTCTCTGTGTACACAGGCAGGGGGAAACTAACCTCAAAAACGTGATTTTTTGAAGGGTTTTTCCTCAAATTTTTGCACTAGAATGCCTTGAAACGCCCCTCCTCCTTTTGTGGGTTGATCAAGCTTTTGACATCCTTTTGCATCTCTTTTTTTATCCCCTTTTAATGAGACGCATGATCTTTTTTTACATCTTTTTAATGATTTTTTTGGCATGCGTTTGCATCTCTTATGTGTCTCCCTTGTCATGCAAAAATAATCTAAAGAAGATGCAAATAGGAGAAAAAGGGTTTGCGACCTTTATTAAATCCTTTTTGTGTTCCTAAATAGTGGTTTCATTGCATCCTTTTTGTGTCCCTTTTGCATCCCTTTTCCATCCTTGTTACATCCTTTTTTCATCACAAAAAAGACACAAATTATACCAAAAAAAAAAGATGCCCCAAGAATACTAAAATTGAGGAAGAAAGAAGAAGAATCCTAAGAAAGTGCTTCATCGTATTATTTTTGTGGGTTCATCTTCATCATCTCTTTTAACAACTCCAAATTCTTTTCTTCTCTAGACATAAACTTGGCATTATTTATCTTCAATAAAATTGAACACATAGTGATATTGTTACCATAATAACTATTTTCAAAAGTAACAATAGTTTCACTAAACCTATGATGCTACACAAAGAAAAAATTTACATTTACATTTACTAAAACTTACATATTCTGAAATATTTACATTATGTCAAAAAAAATGTATTTTGCATAACAAGAATATGACATAACATAGATAAACATTTTTTTCTTGCACACTTCACCTTTTCACAAATCATTATTATCGTCATTATTTAATTCATGAAATTAGAGGCATACTTTTTTTCTACATCTCACCCTTTTATCTCTTTCCCCAACATTCAAATCCTCTTTTAATGAATCATTGTATATGTTAATTTCATGTTCTTTATTAATATTCACACTACCCATTCTAATAATATGATTTATAAAATTACCCATTCTAATGTTTTAGGCATCAATAGATTAGAGCCCACTCAAATGTTCTTTTATTAAGAAAATCCTATTGCAATATTTCGAAATAATAATAATCACTTCCAAAATAAATCACTTATATCTTAATTTTATGTTCATTATCAAATAAAACCCACTCTAATTATATGTTTTAGAAAATTAATCACTCTGTCATTTTAGGCATCAATAGATTAGAGCCTACATTAATGTTCTTTTATTAAGAAATTCCTATTACAATGTCTCAAAATAATAATAATCACTTCCCAAAGGCATTAATCTATCAAAAAATTAGAGTCCACTATAATGTTATTTTATTAAGAAATTCCAATTGAAGTGTCTCAAAATAATAATAATCACTTCCCAAAGGAAATGGAAGGGTGCAAAATTTGGCCAATGAGAATGTTTAAATGAAGAAATAATAATCACTTCCCAAATGAAATGGAAGGGTGCAAAATTTGGCCAATGAGAATGTTTAAATGAAGAAACGACTAGCCTAAAAAAATTATTTTACATAAATTTTGGTAGGTAACTGGTCATATTTTTAAAATCCTTAAACTTTTGTAAAAGTATATTTTTTTTACACTACATCAACTTAGTTCACCGTTCAAAACTTGTTTTGCCTTTTCAATCAAACTGTCAAATATTTATTCCTCAATTTTAGCAATTGCAATATTAACAAATCATTTCCAACATCACAATACTTAAATCATGATTTTAAATTGATATAGAAATATAATGTACTTAATACATTTTATTCTTAGAATTGACAAACCAAATGTCTTCACAAAATTTAATTACATGTGTAACCCATTTTAATTACAAAGTAAATAAAAACTTAATTAATTACTTAAAATTTAGTTAATTTATTTTTTAATAAATTTATTTCAAAATTAATTATTAAATACAATTAAAGATAAATTAATATGAATTTTAATTTAAATGTTAAAGTATCTACATCATTAGAAAATTTTAATATGAAAATATAAGATGAAGTTCAGTTTCAAATAAACACATTTCTAAATAAGAAATACAAAATACATTTTAAAAATGATAAATGTTAATGTGTTTAACAAATTCTGATTTAAAAAAAATAAAATTATATTATAAATTTTAATTTCAAATTTAATTTATAAAAGAATTACAATGCTATAAAAATATTACTAATAGTTCAAAAGGTATATAATTTTTTTTCATAAATATTAAAAAAACTAGTTTCACTTAAACACATTTCAAAATAATAAGAAATGTAAAACACATTTTAAAATTGATAAACTTTAGGGTGTTTAATAAATTTTGATTTTAGAAGAAAGGTAATTATATTATAAATTTTAATTTCAAATTTAATTCATAAAAGAGATGTACATTATTATAAAAATATAACTAATAATTTAAAATGTATATAAATTTTTTATCTAAATATTAAAATCTTAAAAATAATTATTTTTAAATGAAATTATTTTCAATAGGTCTAATAATTAAGAATATGTGTTTCCTTTTAAAAAATTACAAAATCAAATCCAAAAAAATTATATATACATCTGTAAATTTTACCTTAAAAATAAATTATTATTATTATTATTATTTCAATTAAGATAAGAGAAATAATTCCTGAACCAAATAATAAGATAAGAGAAATAATTCCGAAACCAAATTGACAAAGCATTCAAATCAAAATTGCAATATCTTGCACAACCATATATATCTACCTGCTCTTGCTAGACAACCAAAATGCCAAAGCATTGAAATCAAAATTACTATATCCTGCAAAACCATATATATATATATATATATATATATATATATATATACCTGCTATTAATTGCAAGAACCAAAATGCCAAAGAATTGAAATCTAAATTACAATATCCTGCAAAACCATATATGTCTACCTGCTCTTAATAGTAAGGTAGGCTTCTAACTTATAACTGTATTTCAAACGGAACTGCTTCACTCTGAAGGATATCCTTGTGAAGTGTTTCGCTGCCGTCAAAATCAAGCATGTTCCTTAATACTTAAACGTAGCTGCTTCATGCTGCACCACCAAGCACAGAATGAATTACTTAGTTAATCCAGAGACTATCG
>ML791451.1:16249-29485 GCA_009831015.1 Picea engelmannii
ATGCTAGGTCCATTGATGAAAGTTAAGTTTTAATCGAGGAGATTCCTGATCAAACTATTTAGAAAATGTGAGCAATGGAATGGTGGAGATATCATGTTAGAAAATAGTAATGAATATGGAATAGTTGAGATATGATACGAATGTAATATGTAATATAAATAATATGACATGAAAGTAATAAATGTAGTATAGATTGGGATATATAAATATAATAATCGTTATTATGTAAAAGTTTTTTTCAATACTCTTGTTGTTAGTGTTTTATAGTATGGCATTGCCATGGTTTCCATGGCATGGGATTCTTGTCGGTTGTTTTTCAAGATTTTTGGATAATCCCAAATCTGGATACCATGTTGGAAAATTCTTAAATGTCATTGCCATTTTCATCTACACCAAGGGAATGAATGTAGAGAGTTGATGAATGTGGTGGATTAGAGGGTTAGATGTTCACTAATGTGTGTTTGATGTAGCCTCTACACTCCTTCTGCTTCTTCTAAAATGATTAGTTTTTCATGCTTCATAACACATCTCTTCAAAATTTTGTCTGCTCCGAGCTTGTATAAATGACCTGCAATCAGTTGATAATCTGCAACTCTTATTACTAGTTTCTTCTTCTGTGTGGTATTAAATTATTTTGGTGCAAATATTGTACTAATACTCATCAACTATCTGTACTAAAAAAAATTGTGCATCTGGGAAGTTATCCTCTAAAATGCTTGGTTCTTCTCCATTGGTTATTCTTGAGAGGTGATGTAGCCTTGTATTCAATCTTCCAGGACTCACCACAAATTCAAAGTCAAAGTCAAATTCCTGGAAAAAAAATATCCATCTCCATATTCTTCCCCCAACACTGGCTTATTGACTGAGTATCTTAGAGAAGAGTGATATGTAAACATCTTAAAATGTTGTCCTAAAAAGTAACGTATGAATTTCTGCAATACAGAAACCATAGCCAACCCTTCTCTCCCCATTGTGTTGTAGTTTTGTTCTGAATCTGATAGCTTCCTACTTGAAAATGCTATAGGGTGATATATACCACCTTCTCCTAGTTGTGTCAGTACTTATCCTAGCACTATTGCAGATGCATCCCCATGCACATGAAATTCTTTCGACCAATCTTGAAAAACCAAAATTGGAGCAATCACAATTTTTTTCTTCAAAATATCCAAACTCTACTGACATTCATCATTCCACTAATACTTGATGTCCTTTTTCAACAATTTCTTAATCAGTGCACTAATCTGTGCATATCCCCTTATAAATATCTTGTAATACCCTGTATGTCCAAGTGTACTTTTCAACTGGCACACTGACTTAGGTGGTGGTAAATTAAGTATGACAACAATTTTAGTAGGATCAACCAATAGACCCTGTTTACACACCATATGCCCTAACAAAATACCAAAAGATGCGCTAAAAATGAATTTCTTAATATTCAATGATATATGACACTTCCTACACCTGTCCAACATCAATCTTAATACTTCAACATGATCTTTCAATAAACGAAACATTGTCCAATCATCCAAGTAAACTTCTAAAAACTTATTAATGAAGTCCTTGAAAGCTTCTACCACTACCCTTGAAAAAATTGAAGGTGCATTCTTCAATCCAAATGACATCACTGTACACTGAAATGATCCCCATTTTGTAGAAAATGTTGTCTTATGTCTATCTTTTGGTGCTATCTTGATCTAATGATATCCTGAAAACCCATATGTAAATGAATAAGCTTCTTGACCTCCTACATTCTCCAATACTTCATCTGTGAATGGGGTAGGGAAAGGATCATGCAAGAAAGAATCATTTAGTTTCCTAAAGTCCACACAGGTCCTGATCCCGAGACACTTATTTTCCTGCACCATTATAGGACTGATCCATTATGATTCCTTCATAGCTTCTATGACACCAGCCTCTAACATCTTGTCAATTTCTTCTTTCACTTTCTTCTTGTAAATTGGATTCAACTGATAAGGTCTCTGTCTTATAGGTCTAGCATATGGTTTTAAAGGGATATCCATCTCTCCAAGTTCTCCTGATAATCCTTTCATCTATCAAAATGTCACTGGAAACAAATCACTTTATTCACGCAGTAACTCTTTGATTCTTTCTATTGTCTGATTATCCCAATAATCTCCAATACTTGTCATTTTTTGGTTTTTTGTATATCCAATATTTACCTTCATGATCTTCAATGGTGCATCATAATCTTTTGAATCTATCTTTGGACCTTCTACTTCCCTCTCACCTTCAACTTCTTGGATATGGATGTTGCACGGGTTTTCTTCTGCTGGGTCTTCTTCTTCTGTGACATAATAATAATGTAGAAACTATCTGACTATATTTTTCTTCTGATATGATATCAAAATCTCCACTTCAAGTTTTTCAAAAATCATGTATTTTACCACCTTCAACATTGTATCTATCTATGGTCTCTCATGTTCAAAGGAAAATGTAATCATAAAATTCTGCTGCATTTCTTTCTAATTTGCAGTTTCCCCGCACTGTTCCTGTTCTGTGTACCAGTTCCTTGGAATCCCTTATAATGTGTGAATGAAATAGTATGGCCATTCTTATGGTGGTACTAATCTCCATTGAACCATGCACCTATCTACATGTTCTTTGGGTTGTCCAAATCCATCATATTTCTCCAAAACTCTGTGCTCCTGATCTTCGCCCAAATCTAATGCACAATAACCTTTTGCACTGAAACTAGTTATTAATATTATTCTTATGTGTTCCCCACCATCTTGCAGGTGTAGCTTTCAAATAAATATGTAATGTTCGTAATCTCTGATTCTACAAAAATTCTACCTCAAACTTCACTAAAAATTATTCTAAATTATTCAGACCATAAAAAGTACGAGGTTCCCTTACCTCTGTACCAACCCATCTCAACGAAAATTAATTATAGCAAATCTCCTGGTAGATAACTCATGAAAACATTGGTACCAGTTTTTCAGTCCTGTGTTAGAGTCTGAAGCAGAAGAACTAATACTCCTCAAACTTAGCATTCCATCTGTAGTTGGGTTGATGTAATCCTCTTCACGTGTGGTAGTTCTGTACAGCTGGTTTATGTCTTCTGTCACAATATTTTATGTTGTAAGTTCCACATACCTTCCTCCTTCTAGGCGATCCAATGGGGAAAGAACTTTGTATTCGCCAGATTCAAAGATCATCTTCCTATTCTTCAAGTTAATAATAGTCTGGTTATCAAATGCCCAATCCATACCCAATAGTGCTACACATGGTGAAGTGTTATCCACTATGTCAGTGAGTTCAAATTCTACCATGGTGCACATACCATAAAAATCAACTGGTATTCCCTTCAGTATACCAATTGGCACCACTATATCTTGATTTTCTAGCTTCAACTAAATAAGTGAGTATCCCAATTGAGGTTCTCCCATAGCTTCCCATATATTCTTTGAAAGAACATTGACTTCAGAACCTAAGTCTAGTATGATATCCCCCATATTAAAATCTCCAATGTTTTCATTCAACCTGAATTACCTGCTTGTTCTTCTTGTCTTCTGGACTTGATTCATTGGCTTTACCCCTTCTTCCCTAGGATTACACTTTTCTAACATATTCTGCAGTATTTGTAAATAATTTTTATCATTCAACTATTTTACAAAAGACCCCAAAAAGTTTCTTAAGTTACTTACTTGATCTGAAGGTTGTTCTTTGTTGGTCTAATCAAGTAAGGAAGGCATGTCATACATTGGTACATCATCTATTAGTTTTGTCCCTGAAGTGGACGTAATATTTTCCTTCAAAATATCCTTCTTAGCCTCCTTGAATATCTCCTTCTCTTTGCACGCATCAAACTTATGTTCATGAGTTGTATTCTTCCTGACCCACTAGTACTGATCTTGATCCTTCTTTGCTACATCTTCTCCCATTTTGGCTCCACCTCTAGTAACTATGTTGATATTTTTCCCATCCTCTTCTTTGTTCTCCACAATGATCCATTGGACATTCTAGTTGTTTTGGTTCCTCTTGTGTTGTATCTTTGTCAACGGTGTCAAAAATTCTTCTGTCTCATGGTCTGCTACACGGAAATACATACATTTCATTGTTGGATGTGGAAAATCTCTTGCATAGTGTCCATGTTTCTAATAGTTGTTACAAAATACTGGTCCTCTACCTCCTCTAAGTCCTCTTCCTCCACAACCTCCTCCTATGAAGCCTCCTATGTTTCCTTGGTTATCTTCCCACAGTGTATTATACTGAGGTCCTTGATTATATTGTGGCTTTGCATTATTGTATTGTGGTGGCGTTGTGTACTATTATACGTTGTTATATTGTGGTAGTCCTTGAAGCTGTTGCACATTATTGTATTGTGGTTGTGTTGCAAACTGTTGCGCATTATTATATTATGGTTGTTGTGGAGGTTGCCCTATTATTTGTTCATACTATAATCTATATGTATTTGAAATCATCTCTTTCATCATCTCCAAAGTTCTATAGTCCTTTCCTTTTTGTCCAATCGACTTGCAAAAATTACAAAATGTAGTCTTTGGCATTGTATGATACTTCTTCATCACGGGACAATGATAAGATCATGTCCATGTGTTTTATATATCTCACACCATGGTCCTCTTGAAGATAAAGGGCTTGGCATACCCACTCCTATATCCTACGCAAATAATGGACACTCATTCTTATGGTGCCCTTCTATTCTGCATAGTGTATACCAGACATCTTCTATTTCCTCCTTACCTTTATTTTGATTCAACTGGAATGTTAAGTTCTTTATATCTTGTCTTAGCTCTTCCATAGTTGTATCTATATGCGTGTACTGAATTTTCTCTAATTGTGAAGCTACTTGCAGAGCCTCAGCTTGTCTCTAAAATTTTTCTTGTTTCAAGGGATACCTCAAGTGTGGTAACAAATAAATAAAAAATAAATGTATGTGTTTCATATCAGTAATGGGGTACTTAAACTTACCTTGCATCCTTTTGAACTTTTGACCAACCTCCCATATTGGTGCTCGTGGCTTTTTATTAATCTCTATATTCTCATCCATGTACTGATCTTCTGAACTTGGTTTCTGAAATTCATTTATTAATTGCCTCTTCACCTTTGTAATGATTGTAGGTGCTCCCGTTGAATTTTTTACTGCAAGACCCATGTACCATTCTAGTGTGTGGTCTATGAATGTGATTGACAACTACGTAACCTTTGTATCTTCATCTGTAATCTGCTTAGTTTCCTAAAGCTTCTCACAAATGAACATATTCTTCTCTAGGTCCTTTGACCCTTTGCCTTAGAACTCTGGTAACCTAATAGTTGGATCTACTCCTTCCATTTTGAAGTTTGTTCTACTACCACCTCTGTGTGGTGTAGATACCTGCTTATTTCTTGTTGTACTTAAAATTCCATTTGAACTTCCATTGGACCCACGTCCTACAAAAATCTTTCTACCACTAATTACTTGTTGGTTAACCGATTTTTCTTCTTCAGTTTTCTTAGTCCCACATGGGGTTGTGGGTTCCACACTAATTCGGATTTGGAATGGAGATCCTTCTTCTGCATCATAACCATGACCTCTATTTTTCCTCTCATATGTGGCATGCAAGATATCGTCAATCTACCCTTTGGCTTGAAGACCCTCCACCTCTTCTTCATCACTATCCAAGCCCTCTCACTCAGTTACTATCCTCTTCTTACTATTGATCTTATACTGGTAGGGTCATCCGCTTCATCACACCTAATTTCCTTATTACTTCCCCAGTGTATTCATCATCCATCATGATGGGGTCCATTTCTTCCTTTTCCTGGCCTCTCTGGAGAGCCTTCTCCATCTCTCATATCTTGCTTAGTGCTTCCCCCCATTCCCCCATGTGCGCAGAGTGATTTAGTTGTTTGATTCTATCCTCATCACGCCTTTATCATGTAATAAGATCTATATTGATGTGCAAAGAGACCTAATGTACCTCCCTCTTCGTCCCTTTAATAATTCTTTCTATGCAAAAGTACATGACTTTTTTGTATCGACTGCAAATTCAATAATAAACCCTGCAGTAATACTATCTAACCAAAAATCCACTATGTGTGTGAATTTGTTATTGACCCTTTCCAACCACACAATGTTCTCAACAGTCCATTCTACTGGCCTTATCCAATTAGTTGGATGGTTATCCTTCAACCTCAATAGCCACTCTTGTAATAATTCTTGAAAATAACAGAAATATGCTTCATGTAAATCAGTAAACACATACCTATACAGATACTAACACGGTGTATATGTGGAGCTTCTATTATCTTTTTGCACAAATTTGAGCTTCTTTGTTTCCAACTATATTTCAATATCTTTTTTGGTAGGGTTCCATGGTCTGAATATCTCTTTCTACCACTGCATCTTCTTCATTGTTCTTCACTAGATCCCTTCCAGGTTGTTCTTTTGAGTTCCAGTCGACAACCGAACCATTTGTTGAATGTTATGGGCTGACCTGGGTTCTACCTTAGTTCTCCAACAAAACCCTGGAAACAATCAACCCTTCTAGTAAACCAGAAGGCTACATAGCGCACAAAGTGCACAATGTAGTCTTACCCAAGATGGCTTATGGGTGACTGCAGGACGCAGATGTCTGTAGTCATGGAAGGGATTGGGAATCTTCGTTTTACTTCTTTTACTTCTACTTTAGCATACATTATATCATGTACTTCATTATGCCATTCATATAGATATAACAATTAGTTCATTCTACATTAACATTACTCCACGCTATAAAATACCATTTTAATCATTCATTCATAATTGCATAAACAAAAAAATCCATCATTCATTCATAATTGCATAAACAAAAAAACCCATTATTCATACACATTGCAACTCATAGTTTCACCATGGTTCACCCCCCTGGGCTACGTTCACAAAGATCTTCTGCTTTATTGTTCTTCATCAAATTTTGGCATTGCGCGCATTACATCAATAGTTTTTCATACTCTGTGAGGCTGACGAACATCGCACAAAGATTTACAAATTGCGACCCGACCCTCAATTACATCTCAAAAATGACTTCATTTGAGCTCCACAAATCTCTACAAAACTAGTACTGCGACTCAAACTCCAAAAATGTTCTCAAAAGACTAAAAATGATACTACTCTTATAAAAAGACTAGAAGTATCTTCCCCATCCTATTTTCCTCATACATCCTCTATTTATATTACAAAATGGGTAATAAACCTTACATCATGACTCAAAAACCCTAATTCTAAGTGGACTCCACTTGTCCACTTTCTAACTACCTTCTGTGTGGTTGGTCTTTGATCCAACTATTCCTTCTTTTTACTATGTGTTGATATTCCTTGATTTCTGGTGTGCTTCTTCCTTTTCCTTCTTCTGCGCTACTTTCCCCTCATTCTATGGAATGTGCTGCTTCCTTTGGTCCATCTATTTTTCTTATTAGTTGCACTAAACCCCAAAATTTATTTCTCCAACAACTCGTCACTGAGTAATATGTGCGGAAATTCAAACCTTGTGACTACATTATCGAACAAAAATTGTGCAACAGTCTCCACAGTGAAATTGGTAACTGGTGTGCTTCTTCCCACATTGTCAAATACTCTGTTGCAATGATTATGTACCTTTCCCATGATCTTCTTGATTTTGGGTTGATTGGCTCCACAAATTGTATTTCCCATTTCTCAAATGATTGCAAGGTAACATGTGGATTCAAAGGAATTTCATCCACCCTGGATGGCTTTCCTACTTGTTGGCATACATCACATGACTGACATTATTCCTTTGCATCTTTGTGCAGCGTAGGCCACCAAAGCCCTACGCACAATTTTTTTTTTCAATTTCTCTCCTTGCATAATCTCCTCATGTAATTCCATCACAAATTTCTTCAAGTATCATCATTGTTTCATGTTCCAACACACAACATCTCAATATTCCATATGCACACATCTTGTACAAATTATCTGCAATTAATTGAGATTTTGTTGCTTTCACCATCAATTTCTTCTTCTGCGCAACCATCATGTCTGATGGAGACATACATGTACTTAGGAACTCAACTATGTTGGAGAAGTAATAATCCACCATTTTGACTACAAATAGTTGTGCATATGGGAAGTTGTCATCTAAGTTGTGTGCATCTTCTCGCAACAATATGAAAAATAGATGTTCTAGTCCTGCATTAATCTTCCTTGGATTCACTACAACTTCAAATTCATATTCTTGAAATAATAATAACCATCTGGCGCATATTCTCTCCCCCAACAATGGTTGGTTAACTAAGTATTTTAATGAAGAATGGTCTGTATACATCTTAAAGTGAAATCCTAATAAATAATTCCTGAAATTATGTAGTGTGTAGATCATTTTCAATCCTTCTCATTTTGTGGTCATATAGTTCTTCTCTCTTATAGATAACTTCCTACTTGAAAAATCAATTGGGTGATCTATGCCTCCCTTCCCTAGCTGGGATAGTATTGTGTCCAATGGTATGGACGATGCATCTACATGTACATGGAAATCCTTGTTCTAGTCTGGAAAACTTAAAATCATTATAGTCACAAGTTTCTTCTTTAAGGTGTCCAACCCCTTATGACAGTTCTCTTTCCATTGGAACTTTGCTTCCTTCTTCAGTAAATTTTGCATTGTTGTTGTGATCTATGCATATCCTTTGATAAATTTCCTATAATAACCTATATGACACAAAGTTTCCCCTAGATTTATGACTGATGTAGGAGGTTATAACTCCATAATTACTACAATCTTGGCTAGATCTACTAATAGTCCATATTTTCACACTACATGTCTTAGAATAATTCCAAACAATGCACAAAAAATACACTTCTTCAAGTTCAACAAAATATGACACTATCTTCACCGATCCAACATGAGCCTCGTGACTTATATATGATCCTTCAATAGATTGAACACCATCCAATCATCCAATTATACTTCAAGGAACTTATGTATGAAATCCTTGAGCATTGCAACCACTACTCTGGAAAATAACAGATGAGAATTCTTCAATCTGAATGGAATTATTGTATACAGATAACTTCCCCACTCTGTCACAAAAGTAGTCTTGTGGAGATCGTCCTACGTAATTTTCATTTGATGGTACCCCGACAAGACATTTGTGAAAGAGTAAGTTTCTTGGCCTCCTACGTTCTCCAATACCTCATCTGTGAATGGTGTTAGGAATGGGTCATGTAAGAACACACCATTCAACTTCCTTAGATCCATGTAGATCATGATTCCTCCTACATTCTTGTCCTTCACTACCATTGGACTGATCCACTTAGATTATTCTATTGGTTCAATGATTCTTGCATCGAGCATCTTGTCTATTTCAGCCTTCACCTTCTCCTTGTATTTCATATTCAGCTTGTAATGCCTTTGTCACATTGGCTTAGCTCATGGTTTCAGTGGGATATTCAGCTTGCCTAAGTCCCCTTCTATTTCCTTCATCTCTGAAAATTTTGTTGGGAATAGGTCATAATATTCTCGTAGTAAGTCTGGAATCTTCTCAATTGTCTCATCACTCCAATAATCCCCTATATTTGCAAACTTTGGATTCTTTGTTATCCCAATGTTTTCCTTTCGCATATTTATCGACTGTATATATGTAGTAGATTCAATCTATGTCCCTTATACTGCTTGTTCTTCTTCTATCTCAGGTACTTGTACATTGTTTGGATCCTCTTCATCATGTTCCTCCTTAGCTACATTGTAGCACTCCAATAGCTCATGGACAATCATCTTGGATCTGTGCACACTGAACACTGGTACCACCTCCATTATTCCTTCTTCTGAGAATAACTTTCTTCAAATAGCTTGTAGTGCTGCATCTATTGATGGAGATTCATGTTCGAAAGTAAATTTGATTTTGAACCTATGGACCAATTATTCCCATATTGTTGTCTCCCTACACATTTCCAATTCCAAATACCAATTCTTTGGAATTGTGTCCAGTGTGTGTATAAATATATGCACCCATTTTTTTTCTGGTACTGAACTCCATAAATACCTGCACTGTTCAACATAACTCGTTGGGTCACTCTCTCCTATATACTTATGTGCAATATTTTCCTCCTCGGTACCAAACCTTACGTGCATTTGTCTGCTACATTATGACCAATATTTTATTCCCTCTCTGTGTGCAACCCACCATCTTGATGGAGTCACTTTTAGGACAAAATATAGTGCTAAAAACCTTTGTTGTTTGGGTGATTTCCACTCAAATTACTTTACAAACATGATCATATCAGTTAATCCATCATACTTGGGTGGACCACATAGCTTTGTTCTAATCCAGCACAAGGATCGGGTTATACGTTCACATCATCTAGTGGAGACTTCATGCATTCTCTGATGCCAATGCTCTATACCTTCTTCAAAATGAGATGCACATGAAATGATACTTCACCAACTTAGCACACTATATATTGTATGGTTGACATAATCATCCATTTTCACCGTCATGTTGTATAAATTGTTAATGTCATTTCCTTTGGCTAGCTTTATGTATCTCTTTCCTTCTTATGGGTTCAAGGGTGCAATAAATTTCAAATATCGAAATTCAAATATCATCTCCCTCCTCTTCAAGTTGATGATCGTCTGGTTATCAAAATCACATTCCATTCCCATCAATGCTTGATATGTTTGAATGTCATCCACGATCTCAATTACTTCAAAGTATGTCACGTTGTGCACCTCATCTATGTTCACGGGTACTCCTGTCAAATGCCCAATCGATACTATTTTGTGTTGATTCGCGAGCCTTAGCTGAACATGAGACCATACTAGCTTGGTTTTTCCCATCATTTCCCATGTATGCTTGGGTAAAACATTCATGTCATACCCGAAGTCTAAGATAACATTATCCACATCATACTCCCCAATATGCGCACTAAATTTGAATTCTTCATTGGTCCTCTTCCTGTGCAGTACTTGGTTTACCATCCTTTGTGTGATGGTAGTTTCCCTTCCTTGTGTGCAATGAGAAATCATTTCATAAAGTGTACTCAGCACAGTTCCATCCTTCATTATCGCTACACAAATTTTCAGGAATTTTGTTAGCATAATTACCTTTTGAGTTGGTTTCTCCGACACAACATGATATTCTACCCGAGGCACAACTAATGTTGATGCTCCCTAATCAAATATTAGTACTTATTTTCTTGTTCTTTGATATGTCTCCTTTTCTTGCTGAGGATAAAAGGTTGGCATAGGCCCTCCTGACTTCCTTACCCACTGCTCATTATTCTTTCCTTCATTCATCACATCAACCCTTTTTTTAGCTCCTTCACACGTAACAGTTGCTATTCTTGGTCGCTCATTGAGTCATGCAACTGATATTTTTTGTACATTTTGGTTTGGATTCAGGTTCTAGTTTCCTTTGGCTTTCCATTTCACAATGAGCTAGGGACATTCTTTTGTCACATGATCCACTGCTCTTTAATATGTTCACATTGTACGCATATTCAGACAGTCATAGGCAAAGTGTCTGGGTTGATTACAGTTATAACATATAATCGGTCATCCTCCTCCTCTACCTCGGCCTCTGCCAAATTTTCCTTTGTTCCCTCAATTGAATCCTATTTGAGTATTGTATTTTATCCCATCCCCTTCTGTTGCAACATTCTCCTCCTGAATCATATATATATCTGAGGTGTGCTCCCTCATTAAGTTAAATGTGCAAAAATCCTTATCGTCATGTCCCACTGACTTGAAAAAATTGCAAAAAAAGTTCCTTGGGGAACTCTGATATTTATGTAGTAGTGGACACTCTATTGGGTGATGGCCCCATTTCTTACATATCTTGGAATATCCTCCTCTTGGTAATAATGCACGAATGTTAGGCATTCATCTTTGTAATGACCTTGCGTCCTACATTTGGTACATCGGATTTTATCACATTTCTCCTTTCCCTTTGTCAGTTTTACCAGTTGAATCATCAAAGAACCCAACTATGTCTGAACTTGTGTTATCCCTCCACTGTCTTGTATAGGAGATGATTCCAATTTCATTTCAATTTCTAGTTCCTGGGGTTGTGTTGCAATCGTTTGTTTAACCAACGTCCCGCGAATGTGTGGTACAATCCTTGAAAATTGCAATGAACAATTATCTTTGTTGTTGATCAGGGATCTGTAAAGTCATTCTACCCATCATATCCTTGAATATTTGATCAAAGTCCCATACTGACTATGTTTGTACATATCTAATCTCCTTCATTTCTGTGATGTACTACGAATATGAATTTGGCTTATTAAACTCCTTCAACAATGCTTACCTTATCTCTACCAAATTTTTGTCCTACCTTGTAGGTGTGGTACTCTGTAGCTTCATGTACTAGACCATCACACAACCTCTAAATGTTGTTTCCAATTACACAATCTTCACAGCCTTGTATTGGAAATTCTTTGTGGCCCAAATTGTCTAACAGACAAACAAGTGTTGTTTCGGTTACGTTGACCCAACTCCCTAAAGCTCAGGTAGTCTAAGGGTTTTTTCTACCACTTCCATGTTTCTTTGTGTATTACCTATGCTTGGTGATGTTGGTTGACTCTGATTCTAAATCTGACTATTCACACTATTTCGACTACTCTGATTTCTACTACTCAGTCATCCCTAGCTAACTATAATTGTTTTGATAAGTCTTCAATTGTTATTTCTGATTGTGGTGACACACATGGGGTTGTGGATTTGACACATGATCTTGTCTGAGTAGGAATTACTAGTTCTTCTATTACCGGACTGGACTGAAAATCCTCTTCTTCTCCTCCTATATATGGTATCTCCATGATTTATACTAGTGCTCAAGGTTCTCTCCCCTCGAGCTCACTATGTGGCTCTCCTTTATTAGACCCATTATTTTCCTCTTGTACCTCCTTCATCTACACAACTCTCCAAACTCATATTCTTCCTCTGGTATACCCCCTTCTTCCATCCTCAGTTTCTCTTTCATCATTACCTTTGTTCTCTCAGATGATCCTCTTGTCATCCCCTAGTTCCCCTATGTGCACGAAGCCCCTTTAGGATTCAGATTCCATAATCATAACACACTTTTCAAGAAACAACATATTTATCCATGTACCTAATGATTTCAGGAAAATCCTATGCAGTGCAAGATACCAGATATATAAAATATGCAGAACAGAAACGAAATGCTAGAAATGACAGAATAACAGTAAAATATCCAGCATAATCTTCACAATACACAGAAATGATATACGAAATAGCAACAGAAATAACACTTTGAATC
>ML791451.1:35463-53003 GCA_009831015.1 Picea engelmannii
GAAGATCCTTCTAGAAGCGGAAGCTTCTATTAGGTCTTCTTACATCCGCCTTATTCTATTTTATTGAAAGGTCTTATTAATATTGACCTTTATTACATCCGAATACATTGATGTACCTATGTGCGGGTTAGGACCTTAACATGCAGACCCTTGAAAAAGTCCCTTTTTGCGACAATGTATGATTGTATACAATCTACTGCAATTTTTTAACATAACCTCCTAGTATGTTATCCAACCAAAAATCAATTGCATGAGTAGTTCGGTTACTTACATAATTCAACTATCTTACCAAATCATGAGTCCAATTCCTCGGTGTTGCAGTTTTGTACCTTCCAATTTTCTCCACTAATCTTTCTAGCGACTCAGTCAAAATAATTGGAAATCCACCAAAGACAATTTCAAGCAGATCTATGTACACATACCTTTGAATCCATTTGTTTCACTCATATGAGGCTTTATGTTCTCATGTTGAGAAAACTCTCATTCCTTCCTTTCCAACCATTATGAGATCTCCTTCTTAGTTGGCCTCCAAAACATCCCCTTAATCGCAAATTTTGGGTCTTGAAAACATAACCATTTGTTGGTGTTGTGAATAGTTTTTAAGACCCTAGGTTTGGTTTATCTATGACCAACAAAACCCACCAGACACAGACCCTTCTGGCATCATCTTCTTGCACAGATGAAGTCTCAACAAAGGTATCTATTGGGACTGAAAGAACCAGGTTTCTGTAGTAGGGGGAAAATAGGATGCGATAGTTTTGTTCATTCTTCATTATTAGTCATGTGCACATAATTATTCCCTTGTTATGTATTTAAATTACTGTTATTGGATAAATTGGTAGGTGTGGACACTAACTGATCTCCCTAGATCAACCTAGATCTAGAACAAAACACACCAGAACATGACGCTTTCCTTAAGTTTTAAATATTGAATTTACTAACTAAAGAGGGATAGGTGACATACCGTTTAAACGTCACTTCATCTTGCCATTTCCATCCTAGCTCCATTCCAACACTCATACAATGATGATCCTGCAAAAGAACGCAACCAACCAAAGTGATAGTAATAGCATAAACTCAATATAAACCTATGTATGTGATCAAGGAATCATACAATAAAACACAACAAGCTTTATAGGAAAGAATCATATTACTATATCATATTAAATGTGAAAGAGAGATTACAACCATGGCCTTGATGTTGTAAGGTCCCTTCCAACTATTCTTTGTTCCCCACACACTCCCACTCCAAGAATTCTGAGAGCATAGATATGATAATATTCACAATATATATTGACAAAATGGCTCATCTAACCAAGCTAACAATCTCCAAAGCTCAATCCAATCCAAGCTAATCCCAAAAGCCAAAAGCTAACTTTCTCCATGAGAGCTCCTCTCCTTTTATAATTTGAAGAGGATAAGGTGAGGAGGTTAGGATGATCCCACTAAATCATGAAAGCAAGTAAGATCCAAACCATTTGGATGCCACCTCACCATGGAAGTTTCTCCTTCTAGAAGCATCGAGAAGATGCTCATTTTTCCCATGTATGAGCATTTTCGCACCCTGCTTATAGAGCAACTTGTGAACCTGTCGCAACCCAGCTATCATGCAGCCTGCAAGAATCAGGTATTCTCTCACCTTAGCTATAGTGCACCATGCGAAAATAATCTTTAATAGGGTTTTCATAAAGGAAAATGCAACTTCTTTTCTCAGGAAAAGTTCTTCTCCCTTCTTTCTTCGGGAACTTAGGCCACTGACCCCTTTGAAGACTACAGGTAGGTTTACATCATTAACATTCATAGGGATGAAGAAAATAATGTGTAACAGAGAGCCCCCCAAAGTATGAAGTTAGAACAGAGTGATAGCTGAAATTCTTTGTCGAGTGTGTGTAGGGAACAAGGAACGTGTCGGTCAGAAACCTGCCAACAAACAAGGAAATACAATACAATAATATATCATCATTGAGGTAGGCATTCCCATACTCAGAATACAAATGACTCAAAGCATAAATTCTGACATGCGAAGATCCATTTCAAGTAAGACAGGTCATGGCCACTAAACATACACTGTGGATCCATGCCGATATGACTCAAATCTGAACGTAGACACTAAAAATACACTGTGGATCTATGTGTTAAAGATTCAAATTTGAACATAGCCACTAGACATACAATGTGGATCTATGTAGTAGTACAAACTCAATATACTCCAACGCAACCTAAATCTGTTAAAAGATTTAGGGTCTTCATCTCTATCACTCTATAGTATGAATCTAACCATGCGAATACATGTGCTGAAGTCGAACATGGTAGAAACCACTTGATTACCGGTTATTAGTGTATATCGTTAACAAGTGCAAGGTAAATCACCATTAATGTCAATGACTCCCAAGATACACTAGTACAATCCAATGAATGTGAATTAATGAGCTGAAGTCAAACACTCGACGGAATCTCCCGATCAGGGGTCAATAATGAAAACCCACTGCCGAAAGCGAGGAAACTTGCCATTAAGGCATGCAAGTTTCAAGGTACCAATTGGTTTCTAAGTCTAATTCCTGGATAATGAGTTGAAGTCGACATGAAAAGACTCATCACAGGAGGGCCTTAATGTATCCCCCATCAATGAGACAAAACAAGTAACAATATTTGATGTAGATTAGTGTAACAAGTAATTTAGGACTAGCTCAGGGATGGCAGACACAATAGAAGGCTTAAGGACCACATAAATGGTCAAGGCAACATAAGGATTTTTGGGTTGAACTTCTCTTTGAACATATTGACGACACGACAACTGTCTTGGAAATACTGACTCAACAACAGGGATGACAGACCAACGGGTAATTTTATAAGGAGTATGATTAAGAGATGAGCGTATTTTCCAACCTAGACACAAGGAGAGTGAAAGGGTGTCATTTTCAAAAGAGAATCTTCCATGGAATACAGGTTTAGACACATTTCTTTCCCAAATTTTCCCCCACCATTTTTGGAGAGTACCTCTTTATTTTTACACAATCTTGAGGAGGATGACATATGCTTGAAATGTAAGCTCATCCTTCAGATGAGTCCCTCAAATTATGTTTAACAAGCCCTAGGAAGGATTGGTTCGGTCCCATAAGGGCCTTTCGATGTTTGTTTAACGAGTCCAAAGATAGAAAACTCAGGGGTTTTTCATGTTTATAGAGTCTAAAAAAAACTTTAAGAGAAATCTCTTAGTTCCTTTTTCATAAAGTAGTCTGACGAGACCAAAAAAGAGATAAACTATTTCTCAACAGATGTTTTCTTCAAATACTTTAATGAGCACGAAAAGAGCAAGGTCACTCAACAATCTTTCCATGTTTAGAGAGTCTAAAAAGAGATTAAAGGGAACTCTAGGGGGTTCTTTTTCCATATAACCTTTATGAGTCCGAAAAAGTGATAAAAGTATACTCAGTTACATTCTCACGTATTTACGAGCATGAGAAAGAACAAAGACTAAGCTCGGTAACTTATTCTCATGTATTAACGAGCATGAGAAAGAACAAAGACTAAGCTTGGGATTGTTTTCATTTTTACACAATCTTTAAAACAAAACAAAACTATGCTTGGTCCTGGTTTCATTTTTACACAAGCTTGAACCAGAGGAAACTATGCTTGAGGTAGATGGTTTCATTTTTACACAAGCTTGAACCATAGAAAACTATGCTTGCACCTGGTTTCATTTTTACACAAGCTTGGACCATAAAAAAATATGCTTGTACTTCCCAACACATAACACAAGGATGGTTGGTACTTAGCCCCCAGCTTAAGAAACTAGCGGCTCTAAATTCAGCATAAAGTCTAGAGGTTGAAAGCATTGCCCCCCAAGCTTCATTTCATCCAACTGCAAAGGATAATGAAATGAAGATTCAAATCCTATACATAGGACTTGACCCAAATGGAGAGGGGGAAGTTGTTTCATTTGTAAATAGCTTGACACATGAGAAGAACTATGCTCGTAACCTTTATTTCATTTTTTAACGAGGTTGCCACAGAGATGAAAAAACTATCCTCATAAGTGGTTTCCTTTTTTAATGAGCTTGAAATCAAAAAATCAAGCTCAAAGACCTCTGGTTCATTTTTTAACGAGGTTGCCTCAGAGACGCAAAAACTATTCTCAACTCTCTTCTTGATCATGGATTCCAAGAGGACAATGCTCCAGAAGAACAACATGTCAAGGGACAAAACTCGATCATGGATTCCAAGAGGTCTTCATTGGAAGGAAGAAACACACGTTGTAAGGACACGATGTCGAGGGTTGCGATGGGAGTAAAGAGACCAGGCTCTAACAACCCTATCGAAGAGATCACCATGTCAACTACTAGATCTAAGTCATCATAAGTTGAAGCCATGGGCGACAACACCACATAATTGACCTATGGCATGGGAGATATCATCTGCATATAAGAACCATTCAGGGAGGCAATCTAGGTGGGGTCAGTGAATGAAAGTTGATCAATATTCACAACTCGTCCATCGTGAGGGAAAGATATCACATGAAAAAGAGTAGACATGATAGCTTTCATGGCATCGACATAATCCCACCCATGGAGTAAAGTTAAATCCAAGGGGTCTTGGACTACCATGACATCAATAAAGACAGTTTTCCCTCCCAAAGTTATAGGAAATTGAGGAAGGGTCCCTAAAGGTTGACTGGTTCTTCTGTTAAAAGATAACAGATTATGCGTAACCGACACAAGTTGAGGACAACCCAAAGTTTTTCAAGCAATAGAGGACAAAATACTAATGGACGCACCTTCATCTATCAACATCTAAGGAACGTCCCGAACACAAACTTGTGTTGTAATCTGGAAAGGAATGTGAGAGGGAAGATGAGGTCTAGTTAGCACACCCCAATTAAAAAGGATGGCCTCATTACTTGGAGGAGGTTCCATGGGAGAATGAGGAATACCCCTCGGCATGGTAGAGTTTGTATCAACGATAAAAATGTGGGAAGTATCAGGTTTACTCTCTGGCGGGAGAGTAGGATCGACTGATGGTGAGATCAGATCGACCACTTGGGTTGCATTCTCCAAGGGGAGAATGGGATCTGTTAGCTCCCAAAATGAAACTGTCCTTTTGGTCGAGTTTTGTGGTGGATAGCATGGTTATCGGTAGTTTCCTCAATTCATCTTTGAGTTTTTATAACTGCAAACTTAGGTTTTGGTTTTTGTCTTAGAAAATAATATGACCTATAAAAGTCTTCTTTTCAAAATCTTCATAATTCACTTTCAACAGCTAACGTGTGCCCAAAAGTTGAGTGTTAGCTGTGGAAAGTGGCGACTTTCAGCAACTAAGGAGTGCCTCTCACAGGTCTGTGCACTGTTGAAAGTGTTTAATTCCAAAGTATACAAGTGAAGGCTTTCCAGAACTACGCAACAGTTCTTACAAGGTCACGCGCTAAGGAAAGTGAAGGCTTTCCATATCTACGTAGTAGTTCTTAGAAGGTCGCGCACTGAGGAAAGTGAAGACTTTCAACAGCTAAGGATAAATTCTCACAGGGTGGTGCACTAAGGAAAGTGAAGACTTTCAACAGCTAAGGAGCAGTTCTTGCGGGATCGTGCGCTGGTGAAAGTGGTAAGTTTCTACAGCTGAGGGGCATTTTCCACGGGTCGTTGGCTAGAAGAAGCAGGAATCACATGCGTGTTATCCACGTATCCAAAGGCAAATAATGATATGATCATCCCACGTCATGCAAATCCAAATCATGCACTGATGGAAGCGGGTAATCATTTAAACTCGAGTTCCACGTCCTAGTCGGATTACATCTCGGATCCAACTGAGAAACTCATGCTCCACAATCATGGCATCAGGGATGGCAAGTTCAAATTCAGTGGTTCAGGTACAGAGGTTGTACTGCCGGGCTGCCAGCATCAAATCGGATCATTGCTTCTATATCACATATTATTTACTGAGGTCTATTAAAAGTTTCAAATGTTTCAAAACAGAGCCGACTCCCGAAGTGCTTTCAATAACGCAGAACCTCGTCTTGAACAACAGTCGCAGGGGTTAATATACAGAATTGTCGGGATCTTCGAGCTACATAATGGTGAGGAAATGTAGTGGTTCTCTACTCAGGAGAGAGCTCGACATCCTTTATTTTTTACAGACACATCCCGAAGTCCAGAAACATTTTTCAAGTGCAGGGTTTATTGAATTCGTTGAGAGGTTGCAAAATGGTTGCCACCAGTCTACAACAGAAGCTTTTGCCAAGACTTTCAATGGGAACAAAGCTAGTGTTGGGTCCATGGAAATTGTGGTAGATGAAGGTGCCATTTCTGCAGCAACAAGCCTACCAAGAACGGGTCAGAGCTTGTTCAAAACCACTGCCCCCAAATATTTGAATTTCAGAGCTTATTTGAAAGAATAATTCAAGCAAAAGGCATGGAAAAAGGGTATGTTGGTTTCCTATCTAGAAGAAGAATGGTAGGAGTTGTTCAAAGGCATCCAACTCTACATTACCTCAGAGGGCAGGTATGATAAACTTATGATGTATCACTTCAAACTCCTGGACCATTTCATAGGCAATACTCCCCTCAATTTACCTTTTTTCCTATATAAGAGTTTGACTAAGGTTTGCAAGAAGATCAGGGGTCAACCCTTGAGCATGAAAAGTACTCTGTGCCACTTCGACCTCATAAAATTGATCATCCTGGAGGAATTAAAAAAACAGGGAAGGAGCTGGTATCATTTTCTATTCTGGGAGGGTTTTGAAACACATACTCAGCTTGCAAATGAACCAGGGAAAGGTTCAAAGAAATAGTCTTCTCCTCAAAGCAGTTCAAGAAAAAGAAGGACCCTGCCAGGACCTCCAGAAGATAGAATTTATGGAGTGAAGCCCCGCAGGTCAAAGAAAAGGTTAAACTTTGAGAAGACCTCAGAGTGTCCTACAGAGCAGAGTACAGAGAAGAGAACCAATATATTAAACTTTCCCTATTTAGACTCAGAATCAGAGCAACAAGATCAATGCCCTGTCACCAAAAGTCCTGAGAAGTCAACTGAGTGTGCACAAAACTATGAGACCTTCACCCAGACAAAGGAAGGAGAAACATCAAAAGGCTCCAAGTCAAAGAAGTCTCAGAAAATCAAGCATCTGAAAGAGGTAATCACCCAGCAAGAGGTTTTGGAACGGGTGATCAAAGAAACGTATAAGAAGTTGTCTAATAACTTCACTAAAACCAATGTTTTGTTTGAGAGATTGGCTCGGGAAAGTGTTAAAGAGAAGAAGAGAAAACTTACCAAAGATTACAATAGTCTATAATGGCTTGACAAACGCCTTAAAAGGCAGCTAAGAAGATTGAAACAAAAGAAAAGACAAAAATCCCATCCATACCTGAAGGTACTTTCTCAAGTCACTGTTAATATGAAAGGTGAGAAACCAGGGGCAAACTTAGTTTTCATGAAATCCAAATTTTGAAGGTGAAAACTCGTTTTTAGCGCAATCAGGGCTTTCACTAGCGCAAAGCGATATTTTATGACCCGTTTTAGTTGTTGAAAGTGGCGACTTTCAACAGCTAACCCGAGGAATATTGAACGAGTTAGCTGTTGAAAGTTGGAAAAGTAATTTTTGAATCCAAGGACAGAACAAATCATTTTGAACAGGTTATGAAGGAGTTCTAGAATATCAATGGACTATCAGATCGCATGCAAAGGTTCAACATCAGAGGTTCGAGAGAATTTTAGCAACCACATGCAAAACAACTTCCTCAAAAATTGACCATGAACGTTGGAGAGACCCAACTGTCAAGACAGGTGCTGCCATGTTTCATTCATTGCAGATCCTAGGAGCTGAAGAATGCAGATGACAAATTTTGGAGATTGAAGACAGTTCGAGTTTTAAGTTTAGTTGTTAAGACTTTATTTTCAAGTTGTTGAGTTAGATTTGGATTACTTTTATTAAATACAGATCCATGCTTTTAGGATCTGTAAAAATATTTGTAAGAAGCTATAAATGCCTATTTTTGATATGAAACAGGGGTTCAAACTGGGAGATATTTTATGCCATTGTATAGACTCTTTTTGCAGTAATAAAGTGGAGTTTCCTTTCGTTTGCAATACCAGAATTGTCCATATTTCATTTTCTGTACTTTACTTTCAGTTTATTTTAGTTCATAGAGACTGTTACCTCTTTATTGAACTCATAGGCTTGAAATTAAAGGATTCCTTCCTGTCTTGTATTAGGCCCTACTTTCACTTGTATTGGCAAATCAAGAATAGTATTCTCCATCCTCTCTTTCAATTATTTGATCTGGTTATTGTTTACTGAAAGCAATGTATCTTTAGATGTGTGACGAGTTGTTTCTTATACAAATCATTGAAGACCCCATTGTCCCAAATACATAAAAACCATTATTTCTAAGTTACCAAGCATCCTTAGCCTACAACCCTAAGGAGTTTCTTGGAGTGATAACATGATCGATGCTTGGAAAAGGATCGATTGCTTGGGTTTCACTCTCTAACAGGAGAGTGGGATCAACCGATGATGAGATGATATTGACCACTTGGTCTACTGGTTCAATAAAGGATGTGACCATATTGACCACTCGATCAACCAGACTAACCAACAGGGGAACCGGATTGATCATCCATCAACTACAGGTGGGTTGAGAGAAAGGTTGTGATAAGCAGCTAGAAGTTGCAGCTTGTGAAATAGTCATGTATTCTAGTAATTTCGAGGCTTCTACCATATGAGGGAAAAGATAAGTTAGATGACGCCCTTTGCATAACATACACAGGAACTTAGCTCTACTTTTATTCTTCCCAACTATATCATGACTAGTTGACAGGAAGTCATCAACATGTTGTTCAGAGGCTAACGACATGGATTGGCGAGGATATGTAGACCATGCTTCTATAACCTTGGATAGACCAGGGAAATACTTAATAAGATGGCTACCCTTACAAAGCCTGCAAGGGTACTTGGGCTTACGGGTTGTTTGGGTGATCTTGACATCATCAACACTCCTAGCACGATCAACAGTAACTGGTTGTTTTCCAACTTGTCCAGCAGTGGTTGGAAGTTTGGATCCTTTCTTATTTTTCTTCTTCTTATTCTTCCTTTTCTTTTTCTCTTTAGTCACTGAGTTACTAGCTTGAGAGCTTTCACTTGGCGAAGAAGATGAAATGTAAGAATACCTTGCAAGTGAAGAAGGCGAAGAAGATCTTACTGGTGAAGATGGTGAAGGATCAGCATGAAGTTGATGTTATTGGGGGGAAGTGCTTACAACCAAAGCACTTACTGCATTTTGGATTACCTGAGTGGAAAACAACCACACCAAAAATCCAATAGTGAGACCTGGAAGGCTCAAAGTAGCGATGTGAGGAGGATGAATGTTTCCATAAGAAGGAAAAATAAAAGGTTCCCCTGGAGGAGGGGTTCCTTCATTGGTCATTCCGGGAACTGACGCCATTAAATAAATATCCAATCTAGAGTCCTCTAGGGAAAACAAGTATCACACACTAAAAATCTAGTAAGCAAGAAAGAAAACAAAACCTTCTCACAATGAACGCACTAGTTGGTGATGAAATCCAACGTCGCGGGAACAATGTAAGAAGGGGATGAGATAGAGAGGGAGAAAAAGTTACGTTGACGACCTTCTTAACGGACTTACACCCTGGTGCAATATCCCACACATAAACGTGGGTATACCCTCCAAGGAGTCCAAGTGAGTTTGGTCAACGTCAATTCCAAGTACCGTGAAGACTTGCCCCTCCAAAGTCACATTGTGTAAAGACCCTAAAGGATAGGCCACTAAGGTTACCAATCACTACAGTGATGCCTGGGGAAATAGTTAATAGTCTGATCCACATGCAAGGGCAGGGTATCTATCCCGAAATCAACTTGAAAGGCTTCCACTCATCATTGTGGGTATACCTTCAAATGACCCCCATAATACGTGCAATATCTACACCAAGACCAACAAAGCAAGGTGAGTATTTCTACCAGTCTCAATGCGACCTTGTGATTGACCCTTGTGTTAGAAGGGCTTCCCAGGACAAAATCTGTTAAGTGGATTTTTCGCCCCCTATCTCAAGATTCTATGTGTGTTTGCAGCTTTGGAAAGTTATCTTTCACACCTATTCCAAAGCCCTACTATCAGAAAATATAAATATGTCGGATCAATTTTTATAAGCATTTTATTTTATGGTTGTTGTTACTTAAGAGGAAAATGGCTTGGACAATATGGTGTTTTGAACGACTCGAAAGTTATTCAAAGAGATGAATATGCAATCTTTTCATTTCGATGAAAGCGATGCTACGAGAAGGAGAAAACATTTATCATTCTCATATGCACAATGTCCCAAAATTTTAAAATTCATTAATATCAATATCTTCAAGAAATGATACAAAGAGATTGTACACCAATACACGATTCATGGGCCCCCCTGGGCCATGAGGGGAAATTTTTTTCAGAATTTAAGACCAAAAAATGCCAAGAATCATGCAATTTCGCTACTTCAAATGCAAGGATGCCCCCAATATAATATAAAGAAAGAAATTAAATCTTTTTGTTTCAAAAATTTCACCAAAAGAAATAATGAACTTTCTTAAAACAAAGAAAACCAAACTAAAAGTTTTCTTTTAAAGAGAACTATTCAGAAGAAATATGATCTTTCCCTAAACAAATCTAAAGAAAACACAGGCTTTGGAATTGAAAGACACTCGAAGCAAGAGACTAATCCTTCAAAACCAAACAAAGAAAAGATGGCTAAAAGAAACTCAAAGAATGTCAAGCTAACTATAAACAGATCAATATAGGCTCCAAAATTTCAATCCAGCTGATCAAAGAAAAACTGGGCATCAAACGATAACAAGACCCAATTCAAAAAAATTTACAAACAAGTTCGCAAGCCAGCAGTATATTACAATGCAAAAATCAACAGTTTTCGTAGGCTGTATAGAGGTGAAGTGATGGAATGTCTATAATCAAAAGGAATTTGGAAAAATAAAAAAGATTATAAGTGAATTTTCAGATCCAGAGAGTCTAGATGGATCTCCCACAGACTCAGAAACCAGAAAACAAGCAATCAAAGCAAGGGAAGCTAGACTAACTAGGAAACAATCTATTCCCTAGTATGGTCACCAATTTTGTTATTGGATAAATCAATAGCTACGGACACTAACTGATATCCCTAGATCCACCTAGATCTAAAACAAAACACACCAGAACATGACACTTTCCTTAAGTTTTAAATATTGAATTTACTAACTAAAGAGGGATAGGTGACATACCGTTTAAATGTTGCTTCCTCTGGCCATCTCCATCCTAGCTCCATTCCAACACTCATACAATGATGATCCTGCAAAAGAACACAACCAACAAAAGTGATAGTAATAGCATAAACTCAATATAAACCTATGTATGTGATCAAGGAATCATACAATAAAACACAACAAGCTTTATAGGAAAGAATCATTTTACTGTATCATATTAAATGTGAAAGAGAGATTAAAACCATGGCCTTGATGTCGTAAGGTCCCTTCCAACTATCCTTCGTTCCCCACACACTCCCACTCCAAGAATTCTGAGAGCATAGATCTGATAATATTCACAATCTATATTGACAAAATGGCTCATCTATCCAAGCTAACAATCTCCAAAGCTCAATCCAATCCAAGCTAATCCCAAAAACCAAAAGCTAACTTTCTCCATGAGATATCCTCTCCTTTTATAAGTTGAAGAGGATAAGGTGAGGAGGTTAGGATGATCCCACTAAATCATGAAAGCGAGTAAGATCCAAACCATTCAGATGCCACCTCACCATGGAAATTTCTCCTTCTAGAAGCATCGAGAAGATGCTCGTTTTTCCCACATATGAGCATTTTTGCACCTTTCTTATAGAGAAACATGAGAACCTCTCACAACCTAGATATGCTGCAGCCTACGAGAATCAGGCATTCTCTCACCCTAGCTATAGTGTAGCATGCAAAAATCATCTTTAATAGGGTTTTCATAAAGGAAAATGCAACTTCTTTTCTCAGGAAAAGTTCTTCTCCCTTTTTTCCTTAGAAACTCAGGCCACTGACCCCTCTGAAGACTACAGATAGGTTTACATCATTAACAGTCATAGGGATGAAGAAAATAATGTGTAACAATTACTTAGTGTTTGAGATTCATATTATCATTATATTCCATGTTTCAGTATAAAATCATTACTGTAATAGTCATGATCATTGCACAAAGATTAAACATAAGATAAAACTAAGATACTATGCATCCAAATAGAGTTTCATCAGCAACCACATAAAATACATGTCACAAAACATTTAACATAGTTCACCCAACTTTGGGCTGCGTCCACAATGACTGTCTTCTTTATTGTGTTTCATTAAGTGCTTCAAGATTGCGCACTGCACTTACAAATATGTATTGTGGAAATATTTATCTTCTCCTAGCCTAGCTTCTCTTCGGAACAAGACTCTCTCTCTCTCTTTGCATCATCCCTTACATTCAGTCACAGAACAAGAACCCCAAAAACATCACCTAGACAAGAAGATAACATAACCCTCAATGTAGAACATGAAAGAACTCCAAAACATATCATAGACCATAACCCCTAATATCCCAACCTGTTACATATTTATACATCAAATCTAGGGCTTAAAACCCTAGTTAGTTCATCTCAAAAACCCATTACATTGCATGGCTAATTTAGTTAACCGATTGTTTGGTTGTTTTCTTCTTCTTTTCCATCTGCATGTTGCTTGCATCCTTCCATCTTTAGAATGTTGAGCTATCATTTTTCCTTTTCATCTGCTTTCTTCTCCTACTTTAGTCTGGTTTATTCTTCTCTTTTCTTTATTCTCCGTCTTATTTTTATTACTATGTGTTGTCCTTCTCGACGAATCTCAGTTGCACACTTCCTCGTCTTTCATCTTCTCCTCTGCACACCTCGTCTGCGTAGTTCTTTTGTACTTAGGATTTTTCCAAAACTGTATTCCAAAAATGCCTATCCAACACCATTCTAATTAGGATATCATAAGATCCCAATGGTATGATATTCAAATAAACATTTGTATTCACTCCATTCAAATCTACTGGACAACTTATGACAATTTCATTAATCCTTATTTTCATCCCAGTGGCTAGCTAGACCAACCATGATATTTCAAGATTAATTTTGATCAAATGTAATCTGTCCAATAACTTAGGATTGATATAACTATGGCTTTCCCTTGAATCGATCAAAATAGAAAAATGATGATTTATAATGTTACCTTCCACCTCAATGATATGGGATTGATGCTCTACTTGTCAATCCTATAGGGTTGCATACATCCTTGGAATATTTTTCCCCATGTATTCCACTGTGGTAGCCTCTTGAATGTTGTGTAATGCCCTCATTTTTTCATCTCTATGAGGGAAATATTCGTATATGTGATCTTATTTACATACCCAACATTTGATTAGTGGTCTTCCACTTTTTCCCAAGGAGTCTTCCATCTTGGACTCATTCTTAGTAGCCTTATTTGGATAATATGTATTAGGGATATTTCTATTGAAATGAGTTTTGAAGCCCTTTATTCTCTTATCTAATTTATCCTTCTTATTATTCTTCAAAGATTTGTAAAAGCCCTCTTTGTCTTTTCTTTGCTCATATAGGTACTTGGCCTTTCTAATGGTCTATGCCAAAGTCTTGGGTTAGTAAAATTTAATTTTGTCTTTGTAAAAGGCTGATAATCCACTTAATAACCTCCTTGATAAATCTCACATACCTCAATGGCTCCAAGAACTTGTTTTTATATTCCTCCATGGTAATGTTCCCCAACTTGAGTTCAAAGAACTCCTAGATCTTCTTATCATAGTAGTGCTATGAAAGATATTGCTACTAAAAATACTTCTTCAACTTTTTCCAAGATATCCTTTTCTCATCAATGTTCTTGATTTGATTCAATTGATCCCACCACATAAAATCTTTTCCATGCAAATGGTATATGGAAATCATAACTTCTAGATTATATGAGTAACTATGTAACTAGAAATATTTCTTGATTCTTAGCAACCAGGTTTCAACATCATCTCCCCTTCTATTTTCACCATCAAATATTGGTTTCTTAAGGTTTTTTTGCATGTGCACAACAATATCCCAATTTTCTTTTCTTAGCGTCTCTCTAAGACATGAAATTGGACCCCCTTCCAAAAGTTTCTACCGGAACCCTCGTCTCTCTCTCTCTTGTGCAAGTGGCTAGGACCAAGCTTTTCCTGCCCCTCTTCCCACCTTACAATTTGCAATTTCTCTTCCAATAACTTCAACTTATTGGTCAACACTCCCCCGAGTTCACTCTTATTTTGTCTATTCATACTGTACCGGTGAATGTAGTCTTTCCTTCATTGACACAACCAATTTTGGTGCACTAGATATTTCTTCGTTGATACATCAACCACCTTCCTCCAAACTTAGTCGATGCATCAACACGCTTTCATTAAACCTCACCGACACATATCTTTATCACCGAGGAAGTTCACATGACCAATGTCAGTACATCGAATATGTTCACATGATCAACTTTACCATGCATGTATCTTTCACTAGCTAAGCTCCTTCCACCTTCGCTGAGACATTGCATATCAGCAACACCCCTTCCTTTCTATCCAATACATTGCATGTTGATGAGGTTCGTCTCTCCCTCACTGATGCACTTCTTGTTGATGAGTTTTCCTATTTTTTCTTTGATGCACCAACTGAAGGATGTCAACCCCTCATCAAAACTGAGTGCATTGATGGTGATCTTATTTCTCTCATTGACATTGAACCAGTGAGCAATACATGCCTTTGTATTGAAGCCTATCTTATCCTCCTCCATCTCAAATCCTTCTTGTTGCGCCCTTCAATTGGTCTCCTAAACATTTTCATTGACTAAGCTCTCCATTCCTAAATGGATAACTATTAACTGATACCTACCGCTCCTGATCAACTTCATGATTGAAGTCATAATCAAATCAGTCTGTGCCACCAATGACTTGCATTCACACACATCATACCATCTTGCTTACTTTACATTTCTTGGTTCCATGACTAAATTGTGATCATCAAAATGTCATCTAACATCAGATAGGTTGACCATAACACCTGTTTTCTTGCGCTAGATCTGAAATGCACTTTGGAAAAATTCGGTCATCTTGGATCCTACACTGTGATAGGCATTCTAAACATTAGTTTTGTTGTTTTGACAGATTTATAATTTCATTCTACTAACGCATTATCTCAACCTCAATGGATGAACAAAGAAACTATACATCAGAGAAGACATGGGATTGGATGGAATTTAATCTGGGTGAAGCAGCATTGAAAGCATGACCCAAAGTTTCATTATAAAATGACTTTGAGCGTAATTTTTAAACTTTTGTCAAAGTAAGATTTTCGTCCCTGAAATAGGTCATTCGTATGTTTTTTTCCATTATGATTCCAACGCAACTCACAAAATCAAAAATTGATGCTAAGAACTGCCAAAATGAATCACCTAGGGTTTCTCACCCGAACCATCTGCATCAGTCATTACATGAATGTAACGCTTGAATGGCATGCATAGTGGACTCAACAAAATCAAGTCTCCACGTTCTTCATAGTGCAAAAGGTGGAACTCCAATTAGAAGTCATGTGAGAGAGTTAAAAGAATTTAAAATATCCTCCAACAATGTTAGCAAATATTCGCATTCTTCTGTTGACCCCTCCACATGAGGTTTCTTTGGTTGAAACACTTGTATTATGTCAATAATGATTTTAAATTTAAATTATTTGTATTTAAATTATTTGAAGTTAAAAAAATGAAATAATAACTTAAAATGGGTTTTGATGAACGATTTCATTTTAAAGCGGTGTAAACATCTTTTTGAAAGGTGTTCAAAAGACATGTTTTAAGAAGGTATTCCTTAAAAAATGTTGGAGTATGTATAAGCATGGGAGTAAAGAATTCAAGCTTACATGGAAGGGCTGACCCACAACTCATGCTAAACCCTTCACTTTTCCCTCTTTCCTAAAAACATATATTCCAAAAGCTCACAAACTCCAACATATTGGCATAACCAATGCATGCAATAGATAGATTTAAGACTTACTTTGCGGAAAGAACTGGAAAAGTTAAAAAGAAGTGTTCCATTGTTCATCGAAACCAATGAGATAAATTGATGCAAGAAAATTGCTCCACCTCAGTAACGCACTAACATTTCAGCTCATTAATGTGCATTCCACAAGGGGAGAGGTACCAACCCTCTTATTTTGCCCCCAAATTTTAAATTTTAAATGTGAAGTTAATACAATTGAATGTTGTCATGCTGGAAGAGTTGAGGTATTGAATTTGTACATGTTGGAGATAAGGTTTCCTTTAATAGGCCCGAGTTGTACAGATCTTGAGCATGGCCTCAGATCTGAGATATTGATGTTCATTCAATGTAATTAATGAGATTTAGGTATCTTGGAGGGAAAGGCTTGAGGAGCCCCTCTTTTGTAAAAAGATCTTTGGATAAGATTGGATTAGGACGTTAAGGGTAAGGATAGTAGGGACGGGAGAAGAGCCGAGACTCTATATCATTGTTGGGTGTCTGTTATATGCTTTGCATGAGTGTGTGTGTGGGTGCGTCAAATACAACAACTGCTCTGTCGTGTGCGTCGAGCGCTTTCCTAAGGGGGTCCCTGGGGGGGGCAGGTATGCGCCCCCTGGTTACGCGCAGCGTTCGGCACCGGGCAGTTTTTGCTATTTTTAGCTGATTTGTAAATTAATCCCGGACTAAGGGATTAGGGCTTTGGTATCTATGGAATACCTAAAAACATTGTATATATTGTATGGAGAATGGTGAAATTCGAATATAATGAAAATAAGAAAGGTTTTCCTGGTTGAGGGTTTCCGGTAAAAATCTCTGTGTACTCTGTGTATGAGCCATTGATTAATTTATGCATTGCTTAAGAATCTATATGCATTTCTTTACTTCGCAAGTTTAAAACTTACATGTGGTATAAGAGCACGTTTTTGGCTTCGGAGGGACGCCTTTGTTGCTGAGGGTTTGTCTCGGTCTTGATAGATCAAGTTTATCTTGGGTTTGTGATAAACCTGGGTTCAGTGGGAGATTTTGCAAAGGAGATTTGAATAAAGTAAGAGGAATGGCGAGCTCATCTAGAATCGAGATAGAGAAGTTCAATGGTAAAAACTTTGAGCTATGGAAGCTCAAGATGGAGGACCTTCTTGTAGACAAAGAACAATGGATCGTTGTGGATCCTGCTACACAGCCTACTGGTACACCATCTACAAGCACATAGGCTACTGGTACACCACCTACCAGTACAAAAACTACTAGTACACCAGTTACTTGTATGTCAAAGGAATATTGGGACAAGTTGGACAAAAGAGCAAGGAGTACCATTCGACTCTGCTGGCAGATTCGGTGTTGTTGAATGTCTCGGGAGAATCTACAGCCAAGGAACTATGGGATAAGTTAGGGAATTTGTATCAATCAAAGTCCCTGGTAAACAAGTTGTTTCTTCAAAATAAGTTGTATCATCTTAGGATGGAAGATGGAGATTATGTG
>ML791451.1:56196-81496 GCA_009831015.1 Picea engelmannii
TAGGCTGTAGTGGCACTCTCAACTACAGAAGCTGAATACATGGCAGCCACTCATGCAAGCAAGGAAGCAGTATGGTTACAAAGATTGTGTTCAGGTATTGGGTTGGTACAACAAGAAGTGAGATTAGACTGTGACAGTCAGAGCGCAATATTCCTGGCAAAGAACCTAGCTTATCATTCGAAGACAAATCATATTGATGTTCAGTATCACTTTGTGAGAGACATGGTTGAGGAAAAGAAGGTGTTGCTGGAAAAGGTTGACACTTTGAAGAATGTTGCAGATTCATTGACAAAGTTTGTGAGCACAGAAAAGTTCTCCTGGTGTAGAGGAACAATGGGCATTGTTGCCCTGGATTGTTGACTATATAATCCCCTGGACCCTTGGATGAAAAGAAAACAACAAGTGGGAGAATGTTGGGTGTGTGTTATATTCTTTGCATGTGTGTGTGTGTGGGTGCATCAGATACGACAACTGCGTCTAACGATCCCTTCACCTAGGGCTCTGCCGTGTGCACCGGGCGCTTTCCTAGGGGGGTCCCAGGGGGGGCAGGTATGCCCCCCCCTATTTACGCACAGCATTCGGCACCGGGCAGTAGCCCAGGGCCGATGGGGTTCGGGGCAACACCCCGAATTTTTTTTTTTGGGCGGTTTTTGTTATTTTTAGCGGATTTTGCTATTTTTAGCTGATTTGTAAATTAATCCCGAACTAAGGGATTAGGGATTTGGTATCTACAGAATACCTAAAAACATTGTATATATTGTATGGCGAATGGTGAAATTCAAATATAATGAAAATAAGAAAGGTTTTCCCAGTTGAGGGTTTCCGGTAAAAATCTCTGTGTACTCTATGTATGAGCCATTGATTAATTTTTGTATTGCTTAAGAATATATATGCATTGCTTTACTTCGCAGGTTTAAAACTTACAATCATTCTGAGCTCATGTGTTGTAATTGACATTCTGGTTTTAATACAAACAAACAAATTTCATTGCTTATCAATTCCTGTGTGGTGATTGTTTATGAATGTCATTCTTTATTTATATGAATGTATGTTGTATATGTGTATGAATAGTTTCCATTTGAAGGATGAAGATATATTCCACCATCTATTTTAGAGTTTTTTATTTGTTTTGGGTTCTTTAAGCTATGCAAGGAGTGCATAATAGGGTATTGAAACTCTATAGCCAGCGCAAGGAGTGCGCATCTGAACTCTTTTGAGTCGGAGAAGAATGTGCTAGGAGGGAACACCAGAACATTCACAATCTCAAGAGGAGACTCAAGGTTACGAAATACCTTGGAGGAGAGACTGTGCATAGGAGGCACAAAGAGACAAAATTGATGAATATTTTGTAGAGCTCTGCTAGGAGGGCATTAAGCAGATGCAAGTGTGCACAGGTGAACTCTATTTCAAGTTCTAAGAAGAGGATTGTCAAGGAGAAGACACTCACAGAGTTACTTAAAACTTTGTAATCTCATCAAGGAGTGATTGGGTAGAATTTTCCAAGAGAGAATATGTATCCCTTTGAGGAACAAAGGGACAGAGACCTTTGAGGTCCGAGTAGTTGAAGTTCAAGGTGAAACAAAGTTGTTGAACACTCTATAGGAAGACCTGTGCAAAGAGTGCACCAGGCCAGAACTTAGACGAAGTGTTGAAAGACAACCATCTGAAGGCCAGTCAAGTGCAAGGAGTGTGCCAGAGGTAAATTAGTTTCACTTTACATGCTCAAGAGGAAGATCGTTCTCTTTCCAAGAGGGCACACCATGGGATAAAACTTGGAAGAGAAGTGGTGCAAGTTTTCACAGTGAAAGCACCAGTGTAAGCCAGAGCCGAGGTCAAGTTACATTGGAAAAATCTCAGAAGGGATAGCACAAGGTGTGCACTGGAGATGGAATTGCTTCAAGTGCCAAAGCTCAGGAGAACAAGTATAGACAAGACCCAAGTATCTAGGCTCATAGGAGGATCAAAGGATGCAGCCTTTGACATTTGAAAATTATTCCAATTTATAAGTTTACAGAAGCTCAGGAGGAAGAGAGACAACTATCGTCAGATCAGCTGCAAGGAGGAGATTTAGACCGTTAAAATTCATGTCCATACACCCAAAGGAGTGCACAAAGAAGAAGAATAGATTCCATCCATTGGATCTAGGTGTGTGGATCGATAATCGTCTGATCCAGGTGAGTAGCACATAGTCTAATCTCTTTTCATTTCACAAGAGAGAGGACTCGCAAAGTCTCAAAGTCCTGAAGTGGATCGGGACCATCCATTGTTAGGAGATAGGTGGCGAAAAATCTGAGACTCCAGAGAGGAAGTACTCTAGGAGTTCTTAGACAAGAAAAGTGTGAAATTGTCGAAGCTCCGAATAGAGGAGTAGATCCTGGTCATCGATCGTCGGGAGACATGTGGCGTTAGATCGTGGAGTTCGGAAGGAAGCACTCCAGAAGAAAGGGGGTGCAGAAGGTGGAAGAACTCCCAAAGAGAAAGCAACCGGAGAAGATATGATTCATTCATTACAAAGGATACGTGTCAACATATTATGCAGTCTGGAATGACAACATTCTGGAAGATTTAGTGTGTGGAGCTTGCAAAACTCTTGAATTCCCGAAGAACGGAGTTGATCCTAGTCGTTGGCATATAGGAAGGCAAGTGGCAGTAGATCCAGAGGTTCAAAGACATAAAAATCTGGAGAAAGAAGAAAGTAGATTTGAGAGAAATCCAAAAGAGTTGGAAGCCAAAGAAGATCTGGGTTGTCCATTGGTAAGGACAGGTGGCACCAGATCCTGCATTCCGAAACATAAAAAATTCGGAGAAAAGTGGGTAAGGTGAAGCTGAAACAACCGAAGTCTGAATTCCAAAGTAGATCCTGGACGTTGATCGCCAGGGGATGCGTGGCAGTGGGTAAGTGAGTTTGGGGATAAGATCTTCAGAGGAATTGCAGAGTGTAAAGGGGCAATCTTTGCAAAGTCACGAACAACAAAGGTAAATCTGAATCGTGTGTTGGAAAGGAACGTGTGGCGGAAGATCTTCCACTTCAGGGAAAAGTCACTCTGAGAGAAAGAGGAGTTTATTCGAGCCATAACTACCTTAGGCCGGAGCGTCGGAGTTCATCAGACTTGTCCATCAGCAGAGGATAGGTGTCAGGAGATCCTTCATTTCGGAGGATAACCACTTCTAAGAAAGTGGGGTTGCGTGAAGCATGAGAGCCGAAGCACCAGAGCCAATCATGATCATTGGATAGAGGAGGATGCGTGTCACCGGATTATCCACTTCGGAGGTTTGATCCTTCAGAGAATTAACAAGTGGCGAATCAGCTGAATCCAAAGTAGATCTGAGTCGTCAGTGGCAGAGGACATTTGGAGCGCAGATTTACACTTCGGATATTAGGAACTATGGAGGTTTTGTTGATTAGTGTTTCAAAAATTGCCGAAGCTCTAGAGCCCGAAGTTTTTGTGGGTCATTAACTTGTGCGAGAAGGGACCATCGATCACCCTCACATCATTTCGAAACTTCGCGAGTTTGGGGTTTGGGGGGAATTGACCACAACGTGAAGTGAAAACTATCAAATCTTTGAAGTGCCTAGTCATCACCCGAGGTCACATGAAAGAAAAGGCATAGCATAGGGAGCTAGCATATGTTACTAATTTTGTTTTAAAAGGGAACATGGGCTTAGCAGGAACCTACGATTTTTCATAGAATATGTGCCTTAGGAGAAAAGGGGCCTGTGTAAATTGGTTTGGGGTCTAGCAAAGGCCAAAAGATTCAATCTGACTCAATTTCTTGAACGATCCTAGACCGAGAGGTTGAGAAACCCCGAGGAGAGAGAGGGGGTCTACATCAAGTTGTATCAGAGACAAAATTTTCTTATAGACATCAAGAATAGGCAAGAGGAGACAATTTGATAACATGAAATGGTATTATAAGTTTAATTTTTCCTGTAGACAATAGCTGAATGACGAGACAAAGTAATGTTGGTATGTAAAGATTTTTTCAAGGTGTGCAACAAATGGTAGACAGCCAAGAGGGCTGAAGGCAGAGAAGGAAGATGGCTACTGAAGGCCATAAGTGTGGTCAAGGAGTAGACCACAAGAAGAAAAGTAAAGTAGAAATTGGAAAAGATCTTAGGGAAATTAGAGCAGGGATGGAGAGGCTGACATGGAGGATGTAGCAAGAAGAAAAGGTACATTGGACATATGAATGGCCTTTGAAGAGGAAATCGAAGTGGAATGTCCATAATTTGTTAGACAGAAGGCAACCTCAAGTAGTGAGGAAGTGGCTGAGGCATGCTAAAAACCTTAGTGGCATAGAGGATAAAGTGGTTCACATCTATGAACCAAAAAATGGAAGGAGCCTCAGTGATGAGGAGGAGAAGAGATCACTTGATCTCATAGACTACCAAGAGGGTAGTAATGGAAATTCAAATTGACATGTGGGAAATGAGATGAGATCAATTGATATCATAGACTACTAGTAGAGAAGAGGAGAAATCCTAGATTTTCGGGTGGGAAAGGGAGGAGAGATGAGCTCAACTAGGGGTTCATATCAGCAACGAGAGTTAACGGAGGAGGATCAGATATGCATTCTAATCACTGGGGGAATTCAAATATTCCTACCAAACAAACAAGTAGATGCCAGTTCACATGATGAATGTGAAGCAGAGGAAAGACAATCAGGTGTGACAATCATAAAGAAGGAGAAGGAGCAGATACTAAATTCTGCCCCAACAAAAAAAGAGGAACACACAGTTGTGTTGCTCACTCAGTGGGAGATGGAGTTGAAGATGTTGGAGGATTGGTTGGAAAGTCTAGAACTAGAAGATGGTTGCTAGGAGACTGTCATGCAGATTGCAAGAGAAGAGTATTCAATAGAATGGCTCAAAAATTTCAGCCAGGGAGATGAACATGAGATGACTGCGGCACTAAAGCCTGCAGTAGAAGAGGGAACAATATGCCAACATGAAGAACAACTGGAGGAATATGGAGTTGAAACAACATAAGAGGAGATGATAGAGACTAATCTATCAGAGGAGGAAGTTGAGTAGCAACTCAGTGATGATATTGTAGAATTGGAGTCTGCAACAGGGTGGAAAACTAATTCCATAGAAGAAGAAAAAAGCATGGGGGATCGGGATGATCTTCCCTTTGATGTGTATGAGGAAGAAGAGTTGAAGTCGAGAAGACTGCAAAATAAGAGCTAGATAGTAGAGTAGATGGAAGAAGTCATATATGAGGTAAGAGATTTCATGTTGAGGTCAGCACAAGAAACTTCTAGCAAAGAGAAACTAAGTAGAAGAAAGCATGCAAGAGAAGGAGGGAAGCAGGAACAACAACAACAAAGTAGAGGAGCAGGTGGACAACTCCAAAGGAGAGTTTGGGATCTAGGGGGATTTAAACATTGGGATAGAGGAGCTCATGATTTTCCTAGCAATGGAGTATGATGCAGTATCATCACTCTACTTTCGTAGTGTGCCATCATTCCATCTCATCAATGTGAATTCAAGAAGAGGAGAGGCACCAACCCTTTCATTTTTCCCCTGAATTTTAAATTTTAAATGTGAAGTTAATACAATTGAATGATTCCCTGCTAGAAGAGTCGAGCTATTGCCTTTGTACATGCTCAAGATAAGGTTTCCTTTAATAGGCATGAGTTGTACATATATTGAGCATGAACTTGGATATGAGATATCGATGTTCATTCAATATAATTAATTAGAGTTAGGTAGCTTAGAGGGAAAGGCTCGAGGAGCCCCTATTTTGTAAAAAGATATTTGGATCAGATTGGATTAGGAGTTAAGGGTAAGGAGAGTAGGGAGGAGAGAATAGCCGAGACTCTGTAACAGTCTAAGCTCAGGTGTTGTAATTGACATTCTAGTTTTAATACAAAAGAATAAATTTCACTATTTATCAATTCCTGTGTGGTGATTTTTATGAATGTCATTTTTAGTTTATATGAATGTATGTTATAGATGTGTATGAATAGTTTCCATTTGCAGGATGAAGATAGATTCACTATATTTTTGAGAGATGTTGAGTTGTTTTAGGTTCTTTAGGTTGTGGAAGGAGTGAACAATAGGGTATTGAAACTCTGTAGCTAGCGCAAGGAGTGCGTATCTGAACTCTTTTGATATGGAGAAGAATGTGAAAGGAGAGCACACTAAAAAATGAACAATATCAAGATGAGTCTCAAGGTTATTGAATACCTTGGAGGAGAGACTACGTAAAGGAAGCACATAGAGACAAAATTGATGAATATTTTGTAGAGCTCTATCAGGAGGGCATTGAGCAGGTGCAAGTGTGCACAGGTGAACTCTATTTTTATTTATGAGAAGAGGAGTGTCAAGGAGAAGACACTCATAGAGTTACTAAACACTTTGTAATCTTATCAAGGAGTTATTGGGTAGAATTTTCCAAGAGGGCACATATATCCCTTCGAGGAACACAGGGACAGGACCCTTGAGGTCCGAGCAGTTGAAGCTCAAGGTGAAACAAAGTTGATGAACACTCTGGTGGAAGACTTGTGCAAAGAGCGCACCAAGACAACACTTAGACGAAGTGTTGAAAGACAACCATCTGAAGGATAGCCAAGTGTAAGGCGTGCACCATAGGTAAATTAGTTTCACTTTCCAATCTCAAGAGGAAGAGAGTTGGGTTTCCAAGAGGGAACATCGGGAGATAAAACTAAGAAGAGAAGTGGTGCAATTTTTCACAGTGAAAGCGCAAGTGTGCACCAGAGCCAAGGTTAAGTTACATTGGCAAAATCTCAGAAGGGATAGTGCAAGGTGTGCACTAGAGACAGATTTTCTTCAAGTCCCAAATCTAAGGAGAAGAAGTACATATGAGACCCAAGTATCTGTGTTCGTATGAGGATCAAAGGCCACAGCCTTTGACATTTGAAAATTCTTCCAATTTAGAATTTTACAGAAGCTCAGGAGGAAGAGAGACAATTGTCGTCAAATCAGCTAGAAGGAGGAGATTTGGACCATTGAAATTCACGTCTAGACACCCAAAGGAGAACACGGAGAAGAAGAATAGATCCCATCCATTGGATCTGGGTGTATCAATCAACGATCGTCTGATCCACGTGAGTAGCACGGGGTCTAATATCTTTTCACTTCACAAGAGAGGGGACTCACGAAGTCCCGAAGTGTATCAGGACCGTCCATTGTCAAGAGACAAGTGGCGATAGATATGAGACTCCAGAGCGGAAGTACTATGGGAGTTCTCGGACAAGCAGAGTGTGAAATTGCTGAAGATCCAAAGAGCAGAGTAGATCTTGGTCATCGATTGTCAGGAGACACATGGCATTAGATAGTACAGTCCAAAAGGAAGCACTCCGGAAGAAAGGGGGTGAAGAAGGTGGAAGAACTCTTGAAGAGAAGGGAGTCAAAGGAGATCTGAGTCATTTTTTACAAAGGACGCGTGTCAATGGATTATGCAGTCTGGAACGCGTGTCAACGTGCAGAGCTTGCAAAACTCTAGAACTCCCGAAGAGAGAAGTTGATCCTAGACATTGGCGTATAGGAAGGCACGTGGCAGAAAATCAAGAGGTTTGGAGGAATAACACTCCAGAGAAAACAAAAAGGATATTTGGGAGAACTCCCGAAGAGTTGAGAGTCGAAGAAGATCTGGGTCGTCCGTTGGTAAGGACAAGTGTCACCATATCCTGCATTCCGGAACATAAGAACTTCAGAGAAAAGCAAGTAAGGTGAAGCTAAAATAGTTGAAGTCTAAATTCCGAAGTAGATCTTGGACGTTGATCACCAGGGGATGCCTAGCAGTGGGTAAGCGAGTTTGGGGAGAAGAGCTTCAGAGGACTTGTAGAGTGTAAAGGGGCAATCTTCATGAAATCGCGAAAAACAAAGGTAAATCTGAACTGTTTCTTGGAAAGGGACATGTGGTGGAAGATCTTCCACTTTGGGAAAAATTCAATCCAGGAGAAAGAAGAGTTTGTTGGAGCCAAAACTATTGAAGGCCAAAGCGTCAGAATTCATCAGAGTCATTTGTCAATAGAGGACAGGTGTCAGGAGATCCTTCATTTTGGAGGATAACCACTTTGGATAAAGTGAGGTCATGTGAATTGGAAACTCTTGAATTCCAAAGAACCATATCCAATCATGACCGTTGGATAGAGGAGGATGCGTGTCGCTAGATCAACCACTTCATAAGTTTGATCCTTCAAAGAATTTGCAAGTGGTGAATCGGCTTAAGCTAAAGTAGATCCAAGTCATCGGAGGCAGAGGACACATGGAGAACAGATTTACACTTCGGATATTAGGAACTCTGGAGGTTTTGTGGATTAGTGTTTTTGAAATCACCAAAGCACCAGAGCCTGAATTTGATGTGGGTCGTTTATTTGTGAGAAGAGAAAGGATCGTCGATCCCCCTCACATCAATTCAGAACTTCACCAGTTCGGGGTTTGGGGATAATTGACCACAGCGTGAAGTGAAAACGCTCAGATCTCGAAGATTCAAAAAACCCTATGAGTACGATCCTAGTCATCTCCCGAGGTCACATGAAATAATAGGCCATAGGGAGCTAGCACCTGTTACTCAATTATTTTTAAAAGGGAACATGGGCTTAGCTGGAGCCCACGGGTTTTAATAGAACCTATGCCTTAGGAGAAAAGGGGCCTATTTAAATTGGTTTGGGGTCTAGCAAAGGCCCGAAGACTCTATCCGAATCAATTTCTTGAACAATCCTAGACCGAGAAGTCAAGCATCCCCGAGGAGAGAGAGGGGGTCTGTGTCATAAATGTTGTTGAATGTCTTCGTAGGAAATGAAAGTAACTCAAAGAAACTCTGTCAATTGTCTTCAGAGGACATGAAATAAATGTTGTCAACAATAAATCTATAATTTTATCCTGTTGAAAACGATGGTTCGCACCTAGCTCCGTTACCTGCAATATACCTCAGAATTATTTTTCCAACTTTCCAATGAGAGATTTTAGGATATTCCATGAATATCAAAATTAAGCTCACTGCATATGTAATATCTGGCCTAGTAGCTCTAATGTACATGAGGCTGCATACAAGCCTCTTATACAAATTATAATCAATTTATGTTCCTTCATCTTGTTTACTTAGTTTTGTACCTATTGCAATTGGTGTATCTGTTGGATTTTAATTGTTCATTTTGAACCTTTTCAAAATATTTGTGGCATATTTTCGTTGACAAATAAAAATTTCCTTTTCAAATTTCTCAACTTCAATTCCCCAAAAATATTTCATAAGACCAAGATCAGTCATCTCAAATTCACTTTGCACGACTTCATTGAATTCATTCAACAACAAATTTCTTGTATAAATCATGTCATCAACATAGATACAAATTATCAAAATATTACCTTTTTTATCTCTTTTGGTGTAAAGTGTGGGTTCATTGTTTCTCCTGTTGAACACATTTTTGAGAAAATAGGAATAAATGTGATTGTACCAAGATCTTGGATCTTGCTTCAAACTGTACAATGCTTTCTTCAATCTGTAGACTTTATACTCTTTACCTTTAATCTGAAATCCTAGTGGCTGATCCACATAAACTTCTTCATGTAAAATGCCATTTAGAAAGGATGATTTTAATTCCATTTGATATATTGAGCATTTGTTTCGACATACAACTTCCAAAACTGCTCTGTCAATATCCAAACATACTACTTGAGAAAATGTTTCTCCATAGTCAATACCAGGTCGCTAAGCAAACCCTTTTGTTGCAAGTATTTCATTTTTCTTTTCTAATTTTCCTTTCTCATTTAATTTTGTCTTGTACATCCATTTAAATCCAATGTTAGTTTTACCTGTAGGAAGATCCACAAGATCCCATGCGTTGTTTCTTTCAATTGCTTCAATTGTTTCATTCTTTGCATCAACCCATTTTTCTTCTTTGACTGCTTCTTCAAAGTACATTGGTTGATAGGATAACATAGAAACGTGTACTTGTTGATCCACATCATCATTATGCTCATAAATTTATCTTAAGCTTCTTGTTTTCCGGTTTCTCAAATTCGCTATAGTGGGATCTGAATCATTGCTAGAAGAAGAAGATGAAATATGCTCTATTTGTTCTCCTTGGCCTTCTACTTGCAATTTGTTTTACCTTTTTCAATCAAACTGTCAAATATATATTCCTCAATATTAACAAATCATTTCGAACATAAGTGTACTTGAATCATGATTTTATACTATAAAAATATAATACATAATACATTGCAATATTAACAAATCATTTCCAACTTAAAAGTACTTAACCATGATTTTATACAGATATAAAAATATAATACTTATACATTTTATTTTTAGAATTAACAAACCAATTTTGTTCACAAAATTTAATTAGAGGTGTAACACATTTTAAATTCAAAGTAAATATAACTCAATTAATTACTTAACATGTGATTTTTTAATAAATCTATTTTAAAATTAATTATTAAATACAATTAAAGGTAAATTAATATGAATTTTTAATTATAATGTTAAAGTACCTACGTCAATAGAAAAGTTTAATCTGTAAATATAAGATCAAGTTCAGTTTCAAACACATATCAAAATAAAAAATGCAAAATGCATTTTAAAAATGATAAGCATTAGGGTGTTTAATAAATTTTGATTTTAAAAGAAAGTTGATTATATTATAAATTTTAATTTCAAATTTAATTTATAAAAGAGTCTCAATGTACATTACTATAAAAATATTACTAATAATTTAAAATGTATATAATTTTTTTTCATAAATATTATAAAAACTATTTTTAAGTAAATACATTTAAAAACAAGTGTTGCATGGTAGCGTAGTCCCTGCCAGGTTGGAATGGGAATAAATGCACCGCTATGGCGGAACTGAGGGAGAAATAGAAGTCCAAAACAACAGAGAGACGTGGGAAGCAGCTTGAAGTACATGTGGTATCCATGCAGAGGATAACTCGTGGCAGTGTGTCAGAGGCCAGCCATAAGACATTGGGTTGGTATATGATCCCCATAGAACCTCCTAAATTAGTTAATCAAAATATTATATTAATATGTGGTTGATATGCGGATAGGTTGGTAGATGACCCCCAAAGAACCTCCCCAATTAGTTAATCATAATATTATATCAATATGTGGTTAATATGCAAACAAGGTTGTTTTTTCCTGGGGTGTGTATAGTTCAAACATGGGACTTAGAAATTTTTTGTCTCAATGACTTGAAATAAAGGTTCCTAGAAAAAAGGAGCAGGAATCACACATTAAGCTTTCAAATATAATAAACACACTTTCCTAACATCTAGCATAGTTGAAGGAAATAAATATAGAATTTCGAAAGAAGGTAAAAAAAATTGTTCCCAAATTAGTTTTCTTTCAAATTTATCAAAAAATAATAATGTCTGTTACATATTTCTGGAAATTTAAATGCGTTTTTTCATAATATTAATATATGACCCCCAAATAACCTCCAAAATTAGTTAATCATAATATTATATTAATATGTGGTTACTATGCGAACGGAGATGTTTTTTCCTGGGGTGTGTATAGTTCAAACATGGGACTTAGAAATTTTTTACCTCAGTGGCTTGAAATAAAGGTTCCTGGAAAAAAGGAGTAGGAATCACAAATTAAACATTCAAATATAATAAACACAATTTACTGACATCTAGCATAGTTGAAGGAAATAAATTTAGCATTCCGAAAGTAGTCACAAAAATTGTTCCCGAATTAGTTTTCTTTGAAATTTATCAAAAATTAATAATGTCTATTACATATTTTGGAAATTTAAATGCGTTTGTCATAAAGTACAAGAAATAGGACTGTAGAAAGAAGAAGTGCATGACGGTAGAGAGGAAGACCTAAAAAGAAGAAATTGGAAGTTATGAGTCTTTGGTTAGAGTTTCTATTTAAAGAGGTAGAATAACTGGATTGATAAAGAAAGTAAGATGTGATCAGTATAGACTTACTGTGAAGTTTGTGCATTTTTGTTTCTCTTGTTGACAACCATTGGAATCATGTCAACAGGTTGTTGCCCTTCGTTGGCGAGCTTGTCCATTATCCTTTGGTGCCATTCTTCAATGTAGCTTCTCATGGGGGCGACGTTGATTTCATCCTGGATTTCTATGTCGAAAATCTCATTTTGTAATTTCCTTATATACATAGAAATATTATGCAGAGCCTGTTCAATTTCTTCATTGTGTGTCAAATAGTCCACTAGCTAGTTGTCGACGTCATCTTCACCATATTTAAGGATGCCGTAAAACTTTTCTAAATACAACCCCTTTAAAATATCAAGTTGTTCATCAAAGGCTTGTTTGGTTAAGGACAAGGATTTGAGGATTAAGTTTGTGTCTTGAACCTCATTGGTACTTCCAGCTATGTATATTTGGGTCAAGTTTCTGAATAATTGTTTTTACTTTGATATGGTTTGTTCACATGATTCGACAATGAGCTGCATGTTCTTAACTTTCTCTTTTTAGCATGATTTTAATTGTTTGACCCGCTTTGAGTAGGGGAGATCCTCTTCTCTTCATTTTAGATCCGAGTTGTCTATGGCATGGTTGGAAAAAGGGATCACCGTATGTTCATAGAAAGGTTCTTCACTTTTTAAATTCATTTGCAAATGTCTGTGCAAATCATTTTCCCTCTTTCGAAAGGAAGCTATAGTTTGTGATGTTTCCCAAGCTTCAACAATTAGCTGCATTATTTTCTTGATGTTCTTCTCTACATAGGATATATAGGATGTGAGAAGGCTGGAGGATCCTTTTAAATTGGCTACAGGGGTAGCATGCACGGTGTTTGCTAAAGCACTGGTAAACACTGGGGTAGCAATGAAAGCCTCCTCCAATTCCTTGATCTAGGCATTCAGTCTAGCATTCTCCAGTTCAATTCCTCCAATGCAATCATATCAACATTTGCGCGATGAAAATGAGATATTTGGGACAGATACATTTTTATAAATTTAATCTCTAAACGATATTTGCCTTTCTTATTTGTTACATCTCCTTTTTCAATAATTAAAATTTTAGATTGGTTGTCAAAAGCAACGCTCTAGAATACGAAGGATTCATCTTCGTAAAAAATGCCAGTCTCAACTATTTCCATTGTGGAACTATGGTGCATCGTGTCTGTGGGTAGATCACCTTTGCGGGACAGGGCATCCACATATGTTCCAATTTTCATGTCCTCACTTTCAATTTTGGGTTCTTCCGCCTGCTCTACAATGTTTTTTCTCTTCTTCGTCAGGGGAAGCTTGTGAGAACTATCAATTTTTCCATGAGGAGGGTTCTTATCTCCTGCTCCATTTGAAGATTTATGGGTTTCTTTCTTACTAGGGTGGGTCATTGAAGAAATTCTTCATGATGTCGTTCTCTTGGGAATGTTAGCCATGGATTGGACACTCTTCTCACCGAAGCCTTTTCCCTATTGTATGTACAATTCAATTGGGCTTTGCAATGTCTCTACATTGCAATCGCTAGAAGAAGGAGTGTTTTCATCACTATCTCTGTCTTTGTTCAGGCGTCTATGGATAAAGAGCTACTAAATCTAGTTGATAGTAAATGTTCTTGAAAAATCCCATTAGGATCGAACCCTTTTATCCTTTCAGATATTTTAGGCTCAAGTTCTTGAAATGGATTGTGAATTCGTCAATATTGTCGACATCTATGAACATGAAGTCCCTGACTTTCCAGGGAAGAGGAATGAACTACTTTTTTCTCTTGTATATATCTCTGAAAAATGAGATGAAGTCATTAAAAACCTCATAAAAACAATGGGAGGCCTTTTGCATCCACAAGGCCTGGTACTAGAATCTTACTGGGTCGAATTCATACTTTATTTTCTTGGATAGAGACAGTTTTGGAAACAGACAACAATGAACTATTGCAAAAATAAAGTAGGATGACATATAAAATTTATTCTCTTCTTTGAATCATGATAGTTGGGAACAAATTTCAATGGAAATTAGCTTCCCCTATTCAAAAATGAATTGTTCCTTGACTGTGTAGTTCAAAATATAAATAATTATATGGGAAATGCTTGTTGTGGATTACTATCCCATTATTCTTGTAAACGGCCAAGCAATTTCCTAGAATGGATTTCTAAAATAAATGACTTGCAACTTTGTGATATCTTCAGGAAATGTTGTCGGGTCTTCGAGGAACTCGGGTAAGAGGTCCAACCCGTTCTCATGTTTTTCTAAGAATTATTTGCAGTCTTGTCCTATAAAGGTCAATGTTGGAACTGAAAATATTAACATCTTGCAGAAGACCTGAGGTGACGAAGAAACAGGAAAATGGTCGCCCAGTGGAATAATTCTTTGGCTTGAAATATATTTTTTGGTGCACCAAGAGACCACCTCCTTACAGTCAAAAACCTCAGGGATGTAGCCTGCACGAGGGATTCCAAAGGTCCAAATCACTTCATTCTGGGTGGAATGGGATGAATAGTAAGAGTATGTCTTGGACCATTGGAAGTTATGGTCCTCATGTCTGAAGATATTCATTGTATCTCAACAGAACTATTGTCGAGTTTCTGCCATAAGTTTACGAGAACATTGGTTTGCTCCAGACGATGTTTGAAATGAAGCGTTGGAAGGGATAATATAACCTTGCACAAATATTGGGCCAATGCGTATGAATGGGATATGTCCTCGAGCATTTCTCTCATTAATGACAATTTCTACGGTTGTTGCATGATGCGATGTTAGCATTAAAGACTAGTAATTGCATACCTAGAAATACGAACATGGCGGGTACGACAATAAGCAATTAAGGATTGGATATTTCATGAATGGGCCAATGCGACAACTCATCCTTGAGATGAACAATCTGAAGGGATAATATAACTCTCTGCATATCTTGGTTTAATGTGTATTAATGGGAGATCTCCTCAAGCATTTCATTCATTAATGACAATGTTGATGGTTCCTGCATGGTGAGCTATTAGCATGAAAGGTTACTAATTTCATATTAAGAAAAAAGTAGGAAGCTGGTGGGGACAAGAAATAGCAATTAAGGAGTGTATAATTATCGAAAACGGTCGAGCATGCTTGAAAATAGGGTTACAAGGTACAACCACTAGAGGCGAGGGCATGAAGGTCAAATTGTATGTCTCGAAACTTTTTGAGTGAAAAACGCATAACATGTAAGAGGGTTTGATGGGACAGTCTAGAGGGAAATTTGTATATCGTGGAACTCCAGGTACTGTTTGCAGGAAACAGAACAATGAAAGTGCAATTGTGATCCCTCCTGTCCACAAACTCGCAATCGAAAAAGTGGCTCAAGTATGGACTAGGGAAATGACTGGGCAAACTCGTTTTGGATAATATACTGAAACTTGTAATATATATCCCATTACGTAGAAATATATTTTCTTCATGTCTCTGGGCAACATCTGTGGAAATAGGCAATGTGACTGTCTTGTCGAACCTTTTTCTTTTTAATGACTATCTGCATGGTTGTTGCATGTTGAACTATTAGCATTAAAATTTAGTGGTTGCATACTTTGAAAGAAGTGTGAAGTTGGTGGGCATAGTAAACAGTGACTAAGAAGTGGATATTTCGTGAACCTACCAACGTGAGGATCCGTGAAAGAGATTCCATGAAATGGGCAAGTATGGAAAATGGTTGGAAGGGATTCAGATTTAGGGTGACAATGGTTCCCCATGAGACGTGACTTCCGAAGGGTCAAATTGTATGTCTGGGAATTACTTGTGTGAAAAATGTGTGCCACAGAAGAGAGGATGATATGGGGCTTCAATGGTTAATTTGTATGTGGCAGAAGTGTAGGACATATCCTCGAGCTTTTCTCTCATGGAAGATTGTAGGGAAAGGGAACAACAATCAAGGAATGGCTAATTATCGAAACTGGTTGTTGGTGATTCAAAATAGCTCTACAAGATACAACCAGCAGAGGTGAGGGCCTGAGGTTCATATTGTATCTGTCATGAGTGTTCACTGTAGAATGCGTAATATGGAAGAGGGAATTATGGTGCATTACTACGGATAAATTGTATATTGCATAACTCCAAGTACTATTTACTAGTCGCAGAACAGTGGAAACACAATCCTGAGCCCACCAATCCGGGAACTCGTAATCAAAAAAGTGTCTAAATATGGAATAGGGAAAGGGTAGGCCGGATTCAATACACATTAAATTTACCATTTCATGGACATACAACCAACTTGCAAACAAGTATTGAAATGAACAGTGGACGTGTTGGAATATTGGTTGTTGTCATTGATGTCAACCATAGTCATTGGTTTTGGACTGCAAGATTGATGAATGTATTTCTACATGAAGGACAATGTACATGCAGAAACAAAACCCATGGATGGATAGTATACATCATGTTTTTTATGGTGGTAGGTGGCACGTCACGTGGATCCTCATGGTTGAGGAGAAATGCATTTTTGAAGATGACAAAGTCAATTGAAGAAGGAAGTACATGTAGGCCCTGAATATAATTAAAGAAAAGAATTACAAAATAAGAAAATGTCAAGTCAGCTCTAATGTTAAGAGGAAGTGACACAAATGGTATAAATACATATCATTATACATTCATTTGACACACAATTCTAATTTCATATGAAATCATAAGTAAATAAGGATGGATTTCATGGGAGGATGAAGCCTTTTGGTGATTTGTTCTGAGGTATGTTATTTACAGGTCATCTTACCATTTTGGCTATAACTATTTTTCTAGAGAGATTCATATGGTGAAATTTCTATGGTATTGAGAAGACATATCAAGGTACCTGTGGTAAACATTTCATCTCTTGATTCACTATAATTATGGAGATACACTCTATGAAAGATAGGGTTTTTGACCAATCCTAAAGCTAGTCAATAAACATGTGTTCCGGGTAAAAAATGTAATAAATTCTTCATAGAGAATCCAAATGAAGTAGGACCAATTTCATTTCAAATAATACAGACCTTAGTTTCATGTGTGTGAGTTTCAGAATCTTATGTTAAATATTGAGCATGGGGCATTATGTACAAGTTCGCTCTCCTGAATAAACCATAATTGAATAAAGTCTATCATTCTTTCTATAAATTCTTTTTGGGGAGGATTCAAGGAGTGAAACTTGGAGGAGTTTTAGAGAATAAATTGAGTAATATTATCTATAGAATCAGAGTATTCCAATAATTGAATAATTATAGAAGTTGAAGAAGTCTCGGGAAGCATTATCAGGCTCTATGTGATGGTTGGTTGATGGTGATGATTTAATGTAAAGTTTGATTATATCTAATATATTCTTGGGTGGAAGGAAGGAGAAAGGATGGAGAGGTAAACCCTCTCTTGATATTGGAGGATTGTATCTTCCTCTTGGATTTTATCCCTCCCTTTATATTTGGAAGATGTAGCTATCGTTGGAAGTCATTACTTCCCTTGAACAATAACTATTGATTATTTCTCATATATTGTGCATGGTGTATTGTGGTATATTGGTGTAACTCTTATACTATTTTTCATTTTTCATTAGATATAATTGAATGGTTTAAGTATAAGTTGAAAAGGTTTTTAAGTTGTACTTGATACTAATTCACCCCCCTCTCAGTATCAACAAATGATATCAGAGTGGGTTACCTTCAGTATAGTTTAACCACTAGAAGGAAGATCCTAAGAAGAAATGGAAGGAAAAATTCCAAATGGGATTCCACCATTTGATGGAAGCAATTTTGAATAATGGATTAATATAATGGAAACTTACTTGAAATCTCTTGGGGAAGATGTTTGGTTCTCAGTTGCTTCAGGATACAATTCTTTGAAGAAACCAAAGACTGCATCTCAGAAGGAAGAAAAAAGGAACAACAAATTGGCAATAGATACCATCCTGGATGGATTGACAGATTCAGTGAAACCCAAGGTGGGATCATGTGCATCATAAAAAGAGCTTTGGGACAAGCTACACGACCTTTATGCAAGGGAAGAATCAAAAAAAGAATAAGAGTTTGAAGCAAATTACAACATCTCATATTTCAAAGAAGAAAATAGAGGTCAGTTCTTTTTCTTTAATTGTTAAGAAGTAGGACATGTTGAATTTGAATGTCCTCATACAAGGATTGAAAGAAATGACACTGAATAAGAAAATTCCAATGAAGAAGAATAAAATAATGAAGCAAAAATTATTCAACAAGAAGATGAAAATCTTAAAAAATTGAAGCATGGTGAGATTGAAAATAGCAAGCTCAAAGCCATGCATAGAAAACTAAGAAGTGAATTGGTTAGTTGTGAAAATACAGTTGTAAGCTTGAAGAAACAATTAGAAGACTTTGAGAAACTAAGAGAAGAAAACATTTCCTTGAAAACCCTACTCGAAGAAGAAAGAAGAATAAGAGAAGTAAGGAATGTCCAAATGATGAAGAAAGAAGAAGATTGTGAGAAACTTGAACAAGAAGTTGTCTCATTGAGGAAGAGCTTAAGAAAATATCAAGTTCCAAAAGACTTAACACATCTTCTATGCGTGGGTGAAACTTCATACAAAGAAGATGCAAATACCAACGAGAAGGTTGAAGAAAGAGCTACACAGACAGTTGATGAGAAGTGGACCAGGATACCAGAAAAAAAGGAATGATTACAAAAGAGATGAATATCCAAGAAGACCTCCTACCTTCAAGAATCAAATAAGATTCAATCAGTATGAAGGAAAATACATAAGAGTAGATCATGAACCCATATGGACTACATCACAAACAAGGCCACTTACTCCAAGGTATCAAAATTTATGTCTTGGTCATTGTTATAGTTGCAAAAATTTTGGACATAAGGAAATTAATTGTAGAATCAATGAAAGGAACAAAAATGCAAGAAACATGAATGGTGTAAATAGAATATATGGAAATAATCATGGATTTGTCAACAGAAGTTATAATTCATTTTCCCCATTGATGGACAAAAATATTGTATGCTACAAATGTAATTATCTTGGTCGCAAAGCATGAGATTACCAATATATGAATGAATATGTCCCTATGCCAACCATAATATGGAGAAGGAAAGAGATTCCAAACAATGAATATTTTCGAATAGCATTAACTGCTGAAAAATGTAAAGAAGAAGATGAATGGTACATAAACAATGGATGTTCTTCACAAATGACCGGGGATCAGGACAAATTCATCAGTTTGAAGAGAAAGGGTGGAAATGTTGCATTTGGAGATGACTCATCTACCAAAATACTTGGAGAAGGTGTAGTAGAGCTTGGAAGAAAAAATGTATAAGAAAATAATGTCCTATTGGTTGAAGACTTGAAGCATAATCTACTCAGTGTTAGTAAAATGTGTGATTAAGGATACACTCTTACGTTTGACTCCCGAAAATGTAAAATCAGAGCAAACAAATCAATAATATTGGTTGCAACTGTAACAAGAAGATCGAACAACATATACATCCTAGACATCAAGAACAGAGAGAAAACAAAAGAAACATAAAAGGATTCAAAGGAAGAAAAAGTCCCAAAGACCAAAAATAAGGATGAAGTATTATTGAGTGCCACATGTTCAAGGGGAGCAACCCCAAAGAAGAGAGTTAACTTTTTTCATTAAACTCAGGGGGAGAAGCCCTACCATTTTCCATTGATGTCAAAGGGGGAGAGAAATTGGGATCATGATGATAGGGGGAGCATGAGTGTTGCCATCAATGACAAATGGGGAGATTATTGGAATATTGTTTGTTGTCATTGATTTCAACCATAGTCATTGGTTTTGGACTGTAAGTTTGATGAAGGTATTTGGACATGAAGGAAAATGTTACATGGATCCTCATGGTTGAGGAGAAATGAATTTTTGAAGATGACAAAGTCAATTGAAGAAGTAAGTACATGTAGGCCTTGAAGATAATTAAAGAAAAGAATTACAAAATAACAAAATGTTAGGTCGGCCCTAATGTTAAAAGGAAGTGACATAAATGGTATAAATACATATCATTATACATTCATTTGACACACAAGTCAAATTTCAGAGGAAATCATAAGTAAAGAAGGCCGGATTGCAAGGGAGGATGAAGTCTTTTGGTGATGTGTTCTAAGGTATGTTATTTACAGGTCATCTTACCATTTTTTCTATAACTATTTTTCTAGAACGATTCAGATGGTGAAATTACTATGGTATAGAGAAGACATATCATGGTACATGTGGTAAAAGTTTCAGATATTGATTCGCTATAATTATGGAGATACACTTAGTGGAAGATAGGGTTTTTGACCAATCGTGAAGCCAATCAATAAACATGTGTTCCGGGTAAAACAATCATAACTTATTCATAGAGAATCCAAATGAAGTGGGAGCAATTTCATTAGCAATAGTACGGAATTTAGTTTCTTCTGTGTGAGTTTCAGAATCTGATGTTAAATATTGAGCGCGGGGAATTATGTACAAGTTCTCTCTCCTGATTAAACCAGAATTGAATAAAGTATACCATTCTTTCTATAACTTATTCTTGGGGAGGATTAAAGGAGTGAAACTTGGAGGAGTTTCAGAGAATACATTGAGTAATATTATATATAGGATTAGAGTATTCCAAGAATTGAAGAATTACAGAAGTTGAGGAAGTCTCAGGAAGAATTATCAGGCTCTATGTGATGGTTGGTTGATGGTGACGATTTAATGTAGAGTTTTATTATATCTCATATATCTTTGGGTGGAAGGAAGGGGCAAAGATGGAGAAGTCAACCCTCTCTTGATATTGGAGGATTGTATCTTCCTCTTGAAGGTTTATCCCTCCCTTTATATTTGGAAGCTATAGCTACCATTGGAAGTCATTACTTCCCTATAAGTAAAGGTTTTTAAATTGTATTTTATACTGATTCACCCCCCTCTCACTATCAATAGGATGGCCGGTCTCATGACGAGGAATTCTAGCAGAAAAATTGTATATCGAAGAACTCTGGGCACTATTTGCAAGTCGCAGAAGATTCGAAATGAAATTTTGAGCCTGTCAGTCCAGGAACCCGCAATCGAAAAAGTGTCGAAGTATGGAATAGGGAAACGATAACCCAGACTTGTTTTCTCCAATATATTGAAATTTGTAATAGCTTTCCCATTACCTGGCAAGATCATATCTGCATGTTTATGGACAAGTTGTGTAGGGATATTTAGTCCTCAATGTTTGTTCTTATGAATGATGATCTTTACGGTTGTTACATAATGAAGTATTATCATTAAACCTTTGTTGTTGCATATTTGGAAAGAAGTACGAGGACGGCTGACACAGGAAACAATGACTAGGAATTAGACATTTCGTGAACCCGCCAACCTAAGGATCCAAAATAGGGTGACAAGGTCTTCCTAAAAGACGTGAGGTCCCGACAATCAAATTTTATCGCTTGGAACATTTCAATGCATAATGTGTAACACGGAAGATGGGATGTTTTTTCGCCAATATATTGAAATTTGTAGTATCTTTCCCATTACCTGGAAAGATATTCTCTGCACGTTTATAGACAAGTTGTGTAGGGATAGTTAGTCCTTGAGAATTTTTTTTATTAATGAAAATATTTACGGTTGTTGCATGATAAATTATTAGCATTAAAACTTTGTTTTTTCATATTTGGAAAGAAGTACGAGGATGGACGACATAGGAAACAGTGACTAGGAATTGGAGATTTCGTGAACCCGCCAACCAGAGGATCCAAAATAGGGTGACAAGGTCTCCCCAGAAGACGTGAGGCCCTGACGATCAAATTGTATCACTCAAAACATTTGAATTCATAATGTGTAACAAGGAATAGGGGACGATGTCAGAGTCCACCAGTCAATTTGTATATCGTGGAGGTCTGAGTGCTATTTATAGGTCGCAGATCAATGGAAGTTAATTTAGAGATCAAAATAATTAATGTGCATTGGGAAGGGTGCAATTGTGGAGATGATGGAAGAGAGCCATAAATGGTTTAAAACTTTTTATGAATTCGGGTAAAGTGAAGCTTGCAAGTTGGAGGAGCACGAGGTGGAATTGTAGATCATGGAATTCTTTGGGTGCAATATGAATATCATGAAACAGGTGGAAAAATTTGGCTAAGTATAGAAAGGGCAGTATTTCTGAGTATTGTAAATGGTGGTTTAATGTGTGTTAATGGGAGATGTCCTCGAGGTTTTTTTTTTTTTAATGCCAATTGTTTCATACTAGTGTGTTCAATTATCACTAGTACGACCATAATTAATGTGCATTGGGAAGGGCCGAATTTAGTGGGGATGGAAGGTAGCGAAAGATGCTTTGAAACTTTTGTGAATCTAGATAGAGTAAATCTTTCAAGTTCGAGGAGTTCGCGGTGGAATTGTAGATCAAATAAGTTTTGAGTGCAAGATGTATATCATAGAACAAGAAGCAACAAAGTTCGAAAGAACCAGCCCTGAAAACTGTGGCCACGAAATTGGCTAAGTATGAAAAGGAACAATGGTCAATCAGACTTGTCATGTGAGGATATAGATGGAGATGAAGACCTGTCATCCCATCAACCCAAAAAATGGTGATCATAGAAAGGAGAATAAGTATATAACCAGAAAGCAATAATAGACGGGAAGAAGAAAAGGGAAAAAGGGCTAAGTACCACACATAAAAACATATATTGTTCATTTATTAATGCCAATATTTTCAAACCCCTGTGAGTTCTCACTAGTAAAATCATAAATTGCAGATCACGAAAGTTTTTTTGGTGAAAGATGTATATGACGGAAAAGGGGACATAAGTATTGGATATCGAAAACCCGGGACCCAGTGGTCAGATAATTGGCTAAGTATTCAAAGGGACTGTGGTTGGTTGGGCTCATGGTGTGAATATATAGATAAAGATTAGCATCTGCCAATCCGTGAATCCAGGAAGTTGTGATCATAGAAATGTGACTAAATATAGAACCACAAAGGGATAATAGAGGGGAAGAAAATAATAAACAAGGAAAATTTAAAGAGAAAGTGTTTATATTTATTCTAATAGTATTCATATTAATATATACTAATAGATTATTTCCGGTCCAAACATAAAGCATTTTCCAATTTGCAGGATTTTTTTCAGTTCGCAAATTTCGTTGAAACCCATAAGCAATATAAAGGAAAAATATATATATATGTATATAGATGTGTCGTAATTTTTTTTATATATATGGATATTATCAAATAGAAGAAGTTGTAATATATGCAGAATATTGAACATGAATATGACATCAACACCTGATTTTCCTTGTTCAAATACAGTCATCAATTCATTCTATTTACAGGACCCCGAAGAATGAAAGTAGGACGGGTCCTCCCATTTCTTTCTTAAGTATAGGGCGGGTGTCACATAAGTATGACCTATCACAAATTATTCTTCCATGTAAAATGTAAGAAGAGAACATAGTAGCCTTTATTTAAATCGAAGTGTTGGGTAGCAGAAAGAAAAGCTTATTGTCCATGTTTAACCACACACACAAAAAAAGTACAAATTAAAATAAAAAAAAATACCAGAGACTGGAAAACAACATACTAAAACCTAAAATACTCTATATTCAGATAAACTAGGCTACAAAATAGAGCTCAGATTATTTCCCAAAATAGTTGTCTTGAAAAAGTTTAGTAGATATTCTCTGAAATTTAAATGCATTTTCCATAATGACTGTGATTGGGGCTTCCACTGACAAAAAAAAACAAATATGTACAAAAATGAAGACTGTAGACAGTATTTTATACATTTCAACTTGATCATCAAATGCTTGCTTGGTAAAAAACAATGAGTTGAATATCAATTTCGGGTCTTGGAATTCATTGGTGTTGCGAGCTAGATATATCCCAACTTTTTGAATAGATTGTCTCTTCCTGATATGGCCTGCCTGATCATCTTTGGGGGAAAGAAATCGTGTTAGCCAACAAAAGTCGAGACAAAAAAAAATTCAAGTATGTTGTGACTGCTATTCTCCCTGTATTCTATCATCTGTGTGACATCCCCAAAAATAAAAATAATTTTTGAATTTAAAAGTTGATGGAAATTCATTATGTTTTTAGTAAATTCGAAATTGGAAAATTTTTGCCATTTATGGCAATTCCAAATTTTGAATTTAACAATTGTAATAAATAATTATGACTGTTGGGCAGAGATTTGATTGTCCCAACTAATTATTTTACTATGACACTTGTATGAAAACATAATATTTTATATTGATTACAGGGGACAAATGGAACAACCATGTTAAATTTTAGCTGACCATGACTCCATGAGAGGGGAACATGTTGAAACTACCTCTAGGCTGATTTTTACAAGTGGAAAATCAGTGATTTGGCCATTGGCGGCCCATGAAAATCAGGGATTTAGAAAGCTGCGAAAATTCCCAAGGGAGGGAAAAAGGCCAAGGCAAATTGATAAATAAGCATATGTGAGGAGGAAAGACGCTACCAAGTATGCTGGGAAAGAGACTAATGATTTTCTTTTCCTTGTTTTTATGAACACTGAATGGGTGTGAGGCAAGAGGGATCTACTGAATGGAAGGACAGTGTTGAAGAGGAGATTTCAAGTTCGCCCTCATGGATTCATGGTCAGGCGAGGAGCTAAATCTGGAAAGTGATTTTGGCTGCCCTATTCTACGGTTGGGAGGAACGTGGTTGTTCCCTTTGTCTACCTGCAATTTGATTCAGATATGTTATCCTATATCTCTCTCGTTATATGTTATATTCTGCAATTTGTTTGCTGCTATGAATAAATTATGGGTAATTGCTATGTTATGTAATTTGATTGCTATGATTATATTCTAGTCGAATGTTATAGATGGAAAAGACCTACTAAATACTTCCTCATCTTAGCTAGGAATGGATTTTTTTTATTGAGATGGAGTGTTGTGTGAATGCTAAGGTCATTGAGTAATTCACTAGTAAGATGAAATCCCTAGAAGATTTTACCCTCCTAACGAGATAAACTATTGATTACACTTTTCTTTGATTCATTCAGTTAAGTAAGAAAAATCTTAATTGTTTGTGTGATTTGATTAAGGTTGAACATCCCAATATCTATGTTGAACGATACTTCAGGTAGGTATTTATAGCACACATCGAGCCTCCAATAATAATCACGTAAGCTCAAATTTCAAAGTGAATCCAGCCTATAACACAGAAATTATTATTTACTTGCATATAGAACATGTAAAGTTAAAAATACCAACAAATACACAGTATGCAATAGGGGTTCCACGCAAGTGATACTTTGAATCTGAAGTAAACGGGTTAAAACACAGTCAGGGAATAAGATACATACATACATACATACATACATACATACATACATACATACATACATACATACATACATACATACATACATACATACATACATACATACATACATATATATATATATATATATATATATATATATATATATATATATATA
>ML791451.1:81546-159559 GCA_009831015.1 Picea engelmannii
TAGATATATAGATATATATATAGATTAGCAGGGTATTAATGTTGAATCGGAAATGACCATGTCTAGTCAACTATGTTTAGTTGTGTTGAAAATAAATGTTAAACAATTCTAACCCTGCCAAGCGTTATCGGGATTTTTTTCCATGAACTGTAACAGTAAAGGAATATAATCCATTCTAGGAATTAGGATATCTTAATAGTAACAAGTTCATAAGGGAAATGGTAGTCCATGGGACTGCCAAAATTTTATGTGGAGCCGTGAGTCGAGAGTAGGGAGGAAATCTTTTCCAAAAATCCGGAAAGGAAAAAACATAGAGTCATATTGTGCAGTAGTAATCCCAAAGAAAAACAAGACAAAACATATGAGGAGACTTATGATCTAAATTTAATTATAATATGAAGTTTCGGTGTAATATAATCCTTTTACAAGTTTAAAACCCCAAAAGTCCTTCAGGTTCCTTTTTCACCATATCGAATGGAATTACGGACTGTGTAAACATTTGTAGTTGAATACATTCTAATCAATAGTAATGATAAATCGATTTACAAGTTGGAATGAGACTAGATAGGGGAACGACTGGGATAAAAATATCCAATGCAGTACATTATTCGATTGAAAACAAAGTCCTGTATAATGACAGTTACACACAGAGGTCAGATCAAGAAGCAATTGGAGGACCTCCTCATTCCAAACATTGAAGGCATAGACTAAAACTATATCAAACATCTCAAAAAAATCCAGGAAGAGACCGTGCCCAGGCACTGTGGGAATTCTAGAAGGCCTACAAGGAACTTGAATACCTTTTGCACCGGAAGTGGGTACCAAACATCCAAGATCCATAAGTGGACAAGAAGCCTGAAGAAGTAACATTTAAATTATTAGTAAACACAGATAAAAATAATGAGATACTAACAGAAATTGCTAACAGTCAGTAAGGAAATAATATGTAAACTTAGTTAACTTATGTTTGATAGGCTGGCATAACTCTCTGGTTTACTTGTCACTTTTCCCAAATGGATAGATGCCTGGCTGAGGGTGGATAGTGTGTTGATTCGTTGATGGGTACCCTCATATCAAAACAGGGCCCATCATTAGTGTATTATATAAACCCTGAAATGAAGAAATCTTACAAGGAGGAGGTGCATACATAGCAGTAATGATTCTATAATAGGGAAAGGACATAAAATAGACAGTAACAGTAATCTTATGCATTTCAAACATTACAATGATTTATTCCAACTATTTAACCAAATCGAACAGAGCATGATGCGTGTATTACCTACTATAAATAATATTGGAAGCATTGCGAAAGTATAACATGACTAAAGATATTTAAATCCCTACAGAGGCCTTAAGCCTCAACAACCATCAAAGGATTCAACATGGGACATAATTGGGGAGGATACGAAACCCTTATCCCAAAACCTAAACAAGAAGACGTACGGATACACTCTTCCTAAAACGCGGAAATAGAGATATAAATTGAAGAAAATAAACTGGGAGGTTATAAACCCTTTCTTCCGAAACTAAATAGAAAACAACTAGGTATACCCCCTTCAGAGCCAGCAAACAAAGAAAAGAAATCAGAGATCAATTCGAAGGAATTTCCCCTCCAGAATTTACAGTAACTTTGGAAACATTACAGAAGAAGTCAGGTGCATTATCGCTTTTAAACAACTTGCAAGTAATGTGTTTTGAGACAAATACTTACGAGGGGCAAGGACTGCACCAATTGTTACAATTTGGAGCAGCTACCATGGCAATACTTTGTGCCTCCCAGGTTGGTTCACAGGACCGCCTCGCAGAACTCAACAATGACAATTGTGAAACCACTTCAACCCTAATCGATATCCTATCAACCTCAGAGTAAATGAGGAGGGAAGGTGGCCATGTGACAGTGTCAGAGACAGTATGCCATATGGGGTAAAGAGCCCAGTAGTTTCCACTGGAACTCGCAAGCCACATTTAATGAAATTTACGGAGTTTTAACTGCTAGACAGAGAATCATCCCACCCACTTAATAAGTATTATGTTAAGAGTAAAACCCCTTGTCTTTCCTCGGGTTTAGCACAAATCAATAGTCCGATCCTAGTGATAAAATATCCATTTGACATATGGAGGTAAATAACCAATTCACAAACCAACTCTGGTCCTAAGAGCATTAAATTCGATAGTGACATAGTAATAAAACCTGTCTCGATGAATCGTATGGTGGGTAAACCAAATAAAGTCGCCTAGTTTCAATTTTAATCAGAGATACATGCACGCAAATGGTGGGAGTCTTATGTTTTTATTTGAGGAAATCGTAGTAGGAGTTGTGAGACCCTTTTCTTTTATATGATCCATTATATCAAGGGGTAAAAGAGTTTGAAAATGAGAGGGAATTCTTATGGTAGGTAGAACTTAGGAACTTTCCCCTTTAAAAACCTTTTTACATACAGAATTTGAACCAATCCTATAATAAATGTATACATTCTGTTATTAAAAGGAAATAGTGAACAAAGCAAAAAAAAAAAAAAAATTGTTGTGTGATAATGAGGTTTATTACATATGGTATCAGAGAAAAAGTTACAACACTGGGCTTGAACAGGGCCACTTTAATTTCTTAATAGATATTCTATTTTATATATAAACTAATAAATCTTTTGGTTACATACAGAAAGCTCTTTTTGTTTTGGTGATTAATCATGGCAACTCAGGACAATGCAGAAAATAGGATGGAAGAAAATCTGCAGAAAAGACCCCTTGGAGATACAAGGCAGAACAGTGTTGGTAGTTCACCTACATAAGTGTTGGTAATGCGGAGAGCCTCATCTAAGGAGGAACTGTCCACGTTTGATTTCATCAAACAGAATTGTTGTTCATAATCTGCAAGAAGCCTTGACAGTGGGAGATGTTGGCAGGAGCCTACATCAGATAAATGCAGCCATCGATGGTCGACAAGCTAACCACCAGTCCTCGGTGGTAGAAATCGAAGGTAAAATCAATAATACATAAATGTTTTTTTTAATTGAACTTGGAGCTACGTTAAGTTATATTACAGCTAATGTGGTAGACTCAAACAAGCTTAAGAAACTGAAGCACGCAAAACCATGGCTTGTATAATTAGCAACTGGTACTAAAAAGAAAGTAGTTGACTTTGTTCCGGATTTTGAGTTCCATTTAGATGGTCAAAATATAAGAGCAAATATGAATATCCTACCACTAGGATCTTATGATATGATTATCAGAATGGATTGGTTGGAACAACACAAAGAAATACTAGACTGTTATACTAAAGTACGTAGCTATAAAGATGATTTTGACACCATTAGAACAACCTAAGGCATACCAAAGCCTGTATCAGTTAGACAAGTTTCAACGATGCAATTCAACAAATGTGTTAGAAAGGGATGCCAGGTTTATGCCATCCAAGTGACCAATCTACTAGGAAAAGAAGATAAGCCAAAGTTAGAGGACTTTGTTGTCTTACGTGAATTCAGAGACATGTTTGTGGATGAAATACCAGAATTGCCTCCTAGAAGGGAAATAGACTTCTACATCGACTTACTACCTGGTTCAACCCCTATATCAAAGGCACCTTACCGAATAAGTCTACCAGAACTAACAGAACTAAAAATACAATTACAGGAATTGTTGGACAAAGAGTATATTAGACCGAGTGTTTCACTATGGGGGGCACTAGTCCTCTTTGTAAAAAAGAAATATGGTACTCTAAAACTCTGTATGGATTATTGACAGCTGAAAAAAATGACTATTAAGAACAAATACCCCTTACCAAGGATAAATGATCTGTTCGATCAAGTAGGTGGGGCCAAGATACGAATTCGTAGTCATACCTTTTGGACTCACTAATGCACCTGCCACATTTATGTGCCTGATGAACAACATTTTCAGTCAGTACTTAGACAAAATCATGGTGGTATTTATCGACGATATTCTGGTCTATTAAAAAATAGAAGAAGAACATGACGATAACTTAAGGGTAGTCCTACAGACATTGAGAAAACACAAGTTGTACGCCAAATTTGACAATTCTGACTTTTATCAAACGAAAATACAATATCTGGGACATGTAATTTTAGCAGAAGGCATTTTCGTAGACCCAGAGAAGATAAAGGCCATTATGGAATGGCCAGTACCTAAGGATGTAGCGGATATCCGATCATTCATGGGAATAACCAGATATTACCACAGATTCATAGAAGGTTTTTCCAACATAGCCTACCCTATCATGTCATTACAAAAGAAAGGGACCAAGTTCAACTGGTCAGAGAAGTGTTAAGGAAGTTTTAACAAATTGAAGGAATTACTGACAACTGCACCCATATTAAAGGTAGCAGACCTAGATAAATATTTCACCGTATGTGTTAATGCAAGTAAAGAGGGACTAGGTGGTGTCCTAACTCAAGAAGGACACGTTATTTGTTATGAGTCCTGGAAATTAAAAGAACACGAGTGAAATTATTTCACTTATGACTTAGAATTGGTAGCGGTAATACACGCCTTAAAAATGTGGCGACATTACATAATGGGCAGAAAATTTCTACTATTAACGGACAATAGCGGGGTGAAATATATGTTTAACCAACCATATCTTAATGAAAGACAAGCAAGGTGGCTAGCCTTCTTGAGCGAATTCGACTTCGAGGTGAGAAACATCAAAGGCAAGGAAAATAAGGTAGCGGACACGTTAAGCAGAAGAGTCCATGGATTATTTGAAATAAATATCAGTAGGGCATAAAGTGACCTAGAACAAAGGATAAGGATGGCAGGTATTAACAACGGAAATTACACTAATGATGGAAGAATTACAGGACAGTACTGTAAACTCAAATAAATCAGGTCTAAGTATCGACAAGAAGGGACTATTATGATTTAAAAACAGACTTTACATACTAGATTCAGCAGAGTTAAAATCAACAGTCCTAAACGAAGTGCATAAGAAACCGTATTCTGGCCATCCACGTTACCAAAAAACAATCACAACACTTAGAAAACTATTTTACTGGCCCAATATGAAGGGAGAAACAGTGGAGTACTTGGCTAGGTGCCAAGATTGTCAACAGGTTAAGGTCGAGCATCAGCATCCAGCCGGCCTATTACAGCCATTACCAGTACCAGAATGGAAATGGGAGACCATATCACTAGATTTTATAACAGGTTTGCCTAAAACTCAGAGACATAATGATTCTATCATGGTTGTAATCGATAAAATCAGTAAGTCCACACACTTTATTCCTGTAAAGTCTACTTTTAAAGCTATAAATATTGCTGAAATATTCATGAAAGAAATTTTTAGACTACATGGTATTCCTAAAATGGTGATTTTAGATAGAGATGTAAAATTCACATCCTCTTTTTGGAAGGAATTGTTTGCAAGGATAAATACTAACTTGAATTTCAGTAGGAGTTATCATCCACAAATAGATGGACAGACTGAAAGGAAAAACCAGATCGTAAAGGATATGCTTCGCATGTGGAACCTGAAGGCGAGTTCTAGGTGGAACCCCTGCACATTCTGGACCGGAGAGAAATAACACTTCGGAATAGAGCCATCGCTCAGGTAAAAGTGCAATGGAAGCACTTCAGTCCTGAGGAGGCCACATGGGAGTTGGAAGGAGATTTACAGAAATCTCATCCAACCCTATTCTAGGAAAGGAACGAACACTAAGGACAATGTTTTACTAAAGGGGGAAAGGATGTGACATCCACAAAAATAAAAATAATTTTTGAATTTAAAAGTTGCTGGAAATTCATTATGTTTTTAGTAAATTCGAAATTGGAAATTTTTTGCCATTTATGGCAATTCCGAATTTTGAATTTAACAATTGTAATAAATAATTATGACTGTTGGGTAGAGATTTGATTGTCCCAACTAATTATTTGACTATGACACTTGTATGAGAACATAATATTTTATATTGATTATAGGGGACAAATGGAATAACCATGTTAAATTTTAGCTGACCATGACTCCATGAGAGGGGAACATGTTGAAACTACCTCTAGGCTGATTTTTACAAGTGGAAAATTAGTGATTTGGCCATTGGCAGCCCCTGAAAATCAGGGATTTAGAAAGCTGCGAAAATTCCCAAGGGAGGGAAAAAGGCCTAGGCAAATTGATAAATAAGCATATGTGAGGAGGTAGGACACTGCCAAGTATGCTGGGACAGAGACTAATGATTTTATTTTCCTTGTTGTTATGAACACTGAATGGGTGTGAGGCAAGAGGGATCTACTGAATGGAAGGACAGTGTTGAAGAGGAGATTTCAAGTTCACCCTCTTGGATTCATGGTCAGGCTAGGGGGTGAATCGGGAAAGTGATTTTGGCTGTCCTATTCTACGGTTGGGAGGAACGTGGTTGTTCCCTTTGTCTGCCTGCAATTTGATTCAGATATGCGATCCTATCTCTCTCTCTCGTTATATGTTATGTTGTGCAATTTGTTTGCTGCTATGAATAAATTCTGGGTAATTGCTATGTTCTTTAATTTGATTGCTATGATTATATTCTGGTCGAATGTTATAGAAGGAAAAGACCTACTAAATACTTCCTCATCTTAGCTAGGAATGGATTTGTTTTATTGAGATGGAGTGTTGTGTGAATGCTAAGGTAATTGAGTAATTCACTAGTAGGAGGAAATCCGTAGAATATTTTACCCTCCTAACAAGATAAACTACTGATTACACTTTGCTTTGATTCATTCAGTTAAGTAAGGAAAATCTTAATTTTTTGTGTGATTTGATTAAGGTCGAACATCCCAATATCTATGTTGAACGATACTTCAGGTAGGTATTTATAGCACACATCGAGCCTCGAATAATAATCACGTACGCTCAAATTTCAAAGTAAATATAGCCTGTAACACAAAAATTATTCTTTACTTGCATATAGAACATGTACAGTTAAATCTACCGACAGATACACAGTATGCAATAGGGGTTCTACGCAAGTGATACTTTGAATCTGAAGTAAACAGGTTAAAAGACAGTCAGGGAATAAGATACATACATACATACATACATACATACATACATACATACACACACACACACACACACACACACACACACACACACACACATATATATATACATATACATATATATAGACGTATGAAATAATTCTGAAAGGTTCAAGACTCCATTACAATAAAAATTATAGTAAATATATACACAGATAGATATATAGATATATATATAGATTAGCAGGGTATTAATGTTGAATCGGAAATGACCATGTCTAGTCAACTATGTTTAGTTGTGTTGAAAATAAATGTTAAACAATTCTAACCCTGCCAAGCGTTATCGGGATTTTTTTCCACTAACTGTAACTGTAAAGGAATATAATCCATTCTCGGAATTAGGATAGCTTAATAGTAACAAGTTCATAAGGTAAATGGCAGTCCACGAGACTGTCAAACTTTTATGTGGAGCCGTGAGTCGAGAGTAAGGAGGAAATCTTTTCCAAAACTCTGGAAAGTAAAAAGCACAGAGTCATATTGTGCAGTAGTAATCCCAAAGAAAAACAAGACAAATCATATCAGGAGACTTATGATCTAAATTTAATTATAATATGAAGTTTCGGTGTAATAGAATCCTTTTACAAGTTTAAAACCCCAAAAGTCCTTCAGGTTCCTTTTTTACCATACCGAACGGAATTACAGACTGTGTAAACATTTGTAGCTTAATACATTGTAATCAATAGTAACGATAAATCGATTTACAAGTTGGAATGAGACTAGATAGGGGAACGACTGGGATAAAAATATAAAATGCAGTACATTATTCGATTGAAATCAAAGTCCTGTATAATGATAGTTACACACAGAGGTTGGATCAAGAAGAAACTGGAGGACCTCCTCATTCCAACCATTGAAGGCATAGAATAAAACTATATCAAACATCTCAAAAAAATCCAGGAAGAGACCGTACCTAGGCACTATGGGAATTCTGGAAGGCCTACAAGGAACTCGAATACGTTTTGCGCTAGAAGTGGGTACTGAACATCCGATATCCATAAGTGGACGATAAGCCTGAAGAATCAATGTTTAAATTATCATCAAACACAGATAAAAATAATGAGATACTAATAGAAATTGCTAACAGTTAGTAAGGAAATAATATGTAAACTTACTTAACTTCTGTTCGATAGGCTGGCATAACTCTCTGGTTTACTTGTTGCTTTTCCCAACTGGATAGACGCCTGGCTAAAGGTGTAGCATGTTGATTCGCTGATGGGTACCCTCGTATCAAAACAACGCCCATCATTAGTGCATTATATAAACCATGAAATGAAGAAATCTTACAAGGAGGAGGTGCATACACAGTAGTAACGATTCTATAACAGGGAAAGGATAGAAAATAGACAGTAACAGTAATCTTATGCATTTCAAACATTACAATGATTTATTCCAACCATTTAACCAAATCAGACAGAGCATGATGAGTGTATTACCTACTATAAATAATATTGGAAGCATTGCGAAAGTATAACATGACTGAAGCTATTTAAATCCCTACAGAGGCCTTAAGCCTCGACAACCATCAAAGGATTCGGCATGGGACATAATCGGGGAGGATACGAAACCCTTCTCCCGAAACCTAAGCAAGAAGACGGACGGATATACCCTTCCTAAAACACGGAAACAGAGATATAGATTGTAGAAAATAAACTGGGAGGTTATAAACCCTTTCTTTTGAAACTGAATAGAAAACAACTAGGTATACCCCCTTTAGAGACAGCAAACCAAGAAAAGAAATCGGAGATCAATTCGAAGGAATTTCCCCTCCAGATTTTAGGGTAACTTCGGAAACATTACAGAAGAAGTTGGGTGCATTATCTCTTTTAAACAACTTGCAAGTAATGCATTTTGAGACAAATACTTACGAGGGGTAAGGACTGCGCCAACTATTACAATTCGAAGCGACTACCATGGAAATACTCTGCGCCTCCCAGGTTGGTTCACAGGACCGCCTCACAGAACTCAACAATGACAATTGTGAAACCACTTCAACCCTAATCGATATCCTATCAACCTCAAAGTAAATGAGGAGGGCATGGAGGGAAGGTGGCCATGTGACAGTGTCAGAGACAGTATTCCATATGGGGTAAAGAGCCCAGTAGTTTTCACTGGAACTCGCAGGCCACCTTTAATGAAATTTACGGAGTTTTAACTAATAGACAGAGAATCATCCCACCCACTTAATAAGTATTATGTTAAGAGTAAAACCCCTTTGTCTTTCCTCGGGTTTAGCACAAATCAATAGTCCGATCCTAGTGATGAAATATCTATTTGACATATGGATGTAGGTAACCAATTCACAAACCAACTCTGGTCCTAAGAGCATTAAATTCGATCGTGACATAGTAATAAAACCTGTCTCGATGAATCATATGGTGGGTATACCAAATAAAGTCGCCTAGTTTCAATTTTAATCAGAGATACATGCAAGCAAATGGTAGGAGTCTTATGTTTTTATTTGAGGAAATCGTAGTAGGAGTTGTGAGACCCTTTTCTTTTATATGATCCATTATATCAAGGGGTAAAATAATTTGAAAATGAGAGGGAACTCTTATGGTAGGTAGAACTTAGGAACTTTCCCCTTTAAGAACCTTTTTACGAACAGAATTTGAACCAATCCTATAATAAGTGTATACATTCTGCTATTAAAAGGAAATAGTGAACAAAGAAAAAAAAAAAAGTTGTTGTGTGATAATGAGGTTCATTACAATTTGTTTGGTTGAGAGGCCTTCCTGAAGATTTGTATGTTGAATTTATTTGTTTTATTGCTGTAAATTGATGGGAGGTCCAAGCCACCTGCAAACTTCTCCTCTGTTCAAGTACATAGATTCTTCCAGCAACACAGATCTGGCAAGTGTATCAAATGTTGCATATCACATTAGAATATATATTTTTTCATAAGGGTGGCAGACATCGCGGCCCACAAAATGTTCTGTAATATTCGAAAGTGACGCCAAATATTACTCCATGCCCGAATAGACTTAGAAGGAAATTCTAAAATTGGATCCTAAGGAATGTGAGAAACTAATATGAAGTGTAAGAAGTCGTGATCCTAGGCTCTAGGTAGTTTCACCTTCAGGCATCCACACTGGCGGTGACTCCAGGCTCCAGATAGCTTCGGCTTCAGACATCGACAATGGTGGTGGCAATGGGAACAATGTCATTGAGTGAATTCCGACAATGCGGTGAACAAGCAGGGTTTTCATTGTCAAAGAACTTAGATTGTAGGATTGTTAGACCTGCAAAGAACATCGACTTTATTTTTTATTTTTCATGTACAGTTAACAGTGAACCAAACATAAGAGACAACGCAAATAAATAACACTGTAAATTTGTTGAGCACAAAGACCAAGTACTATGAGTCCAGAAATCTTTGGATGTTGGGTGTCCTATGCGATAATGACCTTAACATTAGGCACATGTCAGGCATCTATTATATGCCATTGCAGTGTCAATGCCATTTCCATAGCGGACGACAACTCGATTGCATTAGCACAAGAAATATTAATTTTGTGATTAATTAACATCCTTGAAGGATGTGAATCCCAAATAACGACTGAAAATTTTCGAACAAACGTGTGTTAAAAAAATATATTTTTCTATATTTTAATATATAATAAATTGTATTATAATTTATACAAACCTTTTTAAGTTAACCAAAATTAATATATAGTCAACTCAGATACCCGGAAGTGACCAAATTCCCTAGAGCTAGATCCAGTTTATTTCCATCATGTTGGTTGGGATAGAAGGATCCACCACCAGGACAAAGAAAGAAGCTAGAAATAAAAGAAATTATGCAAACACAAGCTGGTGATGGAAGCACTCTATGACCAGGAAGGAACTTCAAGAATTGAGCAATTCATTTTCTCTTTTTTTTTCAAATATCGGATCCACTGCAACAAAAGAAATGTATTCTCCTTATTCAAAGCAAGGGAAATAGTAGGAAGATTGATATTGGGTGGAAACAACTCTGGAATACACTACCACATCAAGGTCTCTTCTAAAGAATGAAACAAAATCATTACATGAAGGTGGTAGTAAAAGATGATATTCAGAAACCAAATCATTACCTGAACACGCCAAACTTCTTGCAGAAGGTGGTAGTAAAAAGTAATCTTCAAAACGTGTTACAAATACCATAATCCATAATTCCTTCCCACTAACCTTTCCGAGTTACATGTCGATGTAGGCATTAGAAAAATTTGAGAGCTCCATTCCCTGGTTATATACCTGCCTTCAAGTAGGAGGAGAATATTTGTGCAAAGAGGGGCAATATCATCGACCTAGATGCAGTCATATGCACAGGAATAGTGAAACAAAATGTGCATTAGCGATATAAATTCGATTGTATGTTGATTCTGTTACTACATCTAGAGTACAATGAACAAACTTTGATAAAGAATCTGACTTTCTGTCAAGTCTGTTACCACACCCAGAAGTCGCTCAACTAAATTTGAAATAGAAACTTCTGTAATTTTAGTATATTGATTCAACCACCCATACAGTTTCTCACATTCACAACGATCCAAATTTATAATTTCTGATTATATTCACGAATGGAGTAATATTTGGCATCATTTCTGAATATTCTAGACCATTTTGCAAGCCACAATATGTGCGACTCCTTTGACGAAAGATAAATTCTTGTGTAGTCTACACAATTCGATACATGTGCCAAATTTGTGTTGTTGGAAGAAGCTATATACTTCAACGAAGGACCAATTAGCAAGTGACCTAGAAGTCCCTTCCAATTCCCAGTAAGAAAACAAATAAGTTCAACACAAAAATCTTCAGGCAAGCCTTTCAACCAAGCAAAGCATCGAATACAGGGAGAACACCAATCACAAGATACTTGTATTTTTAATTTTTTTTGAGTTTCTATTGGCTAGCAGAGTTTTTTTTCCACTCAAACCCGACGTCACATAAAACCATTCCTTTATCTTTCAATTGGGACTAAATGGCATCTCTAAGTTGTCTCACATGTCCATGACTAGGAACATTACAACGAAGGCACCTTAAAGCCCAAGTCTTCGATGATAGAGAGAAATGGGAATAAGTATTTAAAATGAACATTGGAGGATGATAGTATACTCTTCCGTACATATTGTTTTGATTTGTTTTAATGACAGATTCCATCAATATATTCACGTATTAATGCCAATATTTTCGAATATGTGTGTTGAATAGTCACCAATAAAACAAGTTAACATTTCCATATGCAAGCAGATTCTCAAATATGAAAACCTGTAAATTGTGATATATGCACTGTATTAAAGACAGACATGACGTGAAGACATGTGTAGATGACACATTTTTGGATGGAAGCGTGGTAGTACAATATTGCATTGTTAGTATGATCATGCCTTAAAAAAACTAAAATAACCAACACCTTTTTCCAATTCAAGATGGACGCAATTTTTTTTTATTAGATCCCATAATATTCGCTTGTTAATGTGTTTTAATTGGAGATATCCTCGGGCTTTACGCTTATTAAAGCCACAATTTTCGAACCTGTCTGGTGGGTTGTCACTAGTAAAATAATAATTAATGTGCATTGGGAAGGGCCGAAGGTGGTGGAAATGGAGGAGAGAAAAAAATGCTTTTAAACTTTTCTGAACCCGGGAGTGTGGGAACCGACGAAAGTTTGAAGACTCGACTAAGTATGGAAAGGCGGGTCGGAAAGACAAAGTCATCGTAGGTGGAATCAGGATTGCGAGTTCGAGGAGTCTAGGGTCAAATTGTAGAGCACTAAAGTTTTGGGTGCAATATGTATTCCCCAAACACAAGGCACTAGAGTTCGATAGCGCCTATTCACGAACCCGCATTCATAAAATTGGCTAAGTATGAAAATGAATGAAAAGCGGTTGGACTCATGATGTGAAGATATAGATGGAGATGAATATTTTTCATTTCACCACCCCGGGAACCTACGAGCACATAAACGTGACCAACTATAGAACCAGAAACGCATAATAGAGGGGAAGAACAAAAGGGAAAAACGAGAAAGTTTAGAAAATGGAAAAGAAAGGGAGACGAGAAATTTATCCCTCATACAACAACACTTAGTCATCGTAGGTGGAATCAGGCTTGCGAGTTCGAGGACCCCAGGGTTGAATTGTAGAGAACCAAAGTTTTGGGTGCAAGATATATACCCCGAACACGGGGCACCAGAGTTTGATAACACCTATCCGCGAACCCACATTCATAAAATTGAGTAAGTATGCAAATGAATGGAAGTTGGTCAGACTCGTGATGTGAAGATATAGATGGAGATGACAATTTGTCAGTTCACCACCCCGAGAACTTGCAAGCACATAAATGTGACCAACTATAGAACCAGAAATGCATAATAGAGGGGAAGAACAAAAGGGAAAAATGGAAAAGTTTAGAAAAGGAAAAAGAAAGGGAGACAAGAAATTTATCCCTCACACAACAACACTTAGTCTCATAACTATGAAGCCATAGAAACATATTAACTATGGGAAAAACATTCTCAACTATGAAATATAGTTGGATCTCAACAAACTCTAGTTCAAGTCAAAAGAGATGTTGTTTATATCTACTTCAAATCTACGAAATTTAGTTGGATCTCGACAAACTCTAGTTCAAGTCAAAAGAGATGGTGTTTGTATCTACTCCAAAATTTTGCATATTATTTTATCTTCATGGTATTTTTTTGTGGCCCAACTGTAGAACCATGTTCCAATTTGTGTTTTCCAACTAGAGATGTGTTTGTGAAGAAACAGGCACCAAGCGACTTATTTGGAGTGACATGACCTCAACTCTGCAAAGTTGAATCAAACCAACAATAAGCAGCATTCAACGAACCAATGAGAAAGCATGAACTAGTCAACCAGGAATGCCAGTGAAGAACAATATTGTCCAAATTCACTGCAGACAAGATTGTATAAATAAAATGAAGGAATTTAATGTAACACGTCTGTTAAGAAAACATTTCATGCTGTGAGGCCTGGAAGCTAAACATGTAATACTGTAAGGACCGTGCAAAGGCCTCCCACTGTGAAACCATTTAAGGAAGCTGCAGTTTTGCATGGTTGGCATTCTTCATTCGCTATTTGAACAACTCCATAACACCCACTAACATATAAAAAAAGAAATCAAATTTTCTGTTCATATATGAACATGTTCTGGAAGAGGATTTTGACTCACCGATATCCAACATTTAAATTTTTCACTTGCAAACTGGAAATAGAAAAAAACAAAGAATGAACACAAATGTAAATGTAGCAATGAAACCCAACCATCAATGGGGAATGACAACAACAACAACAACAACAATAGGAAAAAAAGAAACCAGTCAACAAGCAACAAGCAATAAGAAACCACTAAACCAGTAACACTGCCAAAGAACAATATTGCCCATATTCACTGAAGACAACATTGCCGAAGAAAAAATAAAGGACGAACATCGAAAATGTATTGCAATAGGCCCATCAAGCAATGCAAGAATGCAACCGCGAAACTGAGACCCACTGGTGAATGGAGAAGGACAGAAGCGCGACCCTTGGCCCGCAAACTGTAACAACGGGTCCAACTAAAGATTCAGGACCCCAACCTTGCAAAGTTGAAGCAAACAACAACAAGAAACACATAACAAACCAACGAAGAAGCAACAAAAGGCCCAAGTGCAGGTGCAGGACCTCAACTCTGCAAAGTTGAATCAAACAACAATAAGCAGCATCCATCAAACCAAGGAGCAAGCACCAACCAATTGACCAGGAATGTCGGTGAAGAACAATATTGAAATCAAACAACAATAAGAAGCATCCAACAAACCAAGGAGCAAGAACCAACCACCTGACCAAGAATGCCAATGAAGAACAATATTGGCCAAATTCACTGCACACAAGATTCTATCAAAAATTTTGGAGGAAAACGTATTGTAAACCATCTTTTAAGAAAACATTTCAAGCTGTGTGGCCTGTCAGGTAAACATTTAAGGTTGTGAAGACTGTCCAAAGGCTTTCCATTGTGCAAGCAATTAAGAAAGGTGCAGTTTTCATGGTTGGTATTTTTCAATACAGGGAGCATTCAAAATCCTCTTGATGTCCATATTTGTATGTCATTACTACAACCAAAGAATCAAGACTGTAATGTTATCTTGGTCTCATTCCTGATCACCAATGTTCGACACAGAACCTACCTCCATCGCAGCCACAGTGACGTATAGGAAAAGGTAATAATATTTTCTCCTCACATACAAAGTTGTTCTGCAAGAGGATTTCGACTCAGGCATCCCCAACAATGAAATTTCTCACCTGCAAACTGCAAATAGCAAAGGAAGATAAACACGACACTGAAACCTACCCATCGATGGGGAACGACAGAAGGTCAGTTCCAATCACGGTTACAGAAACCCAAGCGTGCAAACTACAACAAGACCAACAGGCAAACAAGAACAACAACAACAGGAAAAAAAGAAACCAATGAACAAGCAAGGAGCAAACATGAACCATTGAGCTAGTAATGTTGTTGAAGAAAGGTGTAGTTTTCACGGTTGGTATTTTTCAATATTGGGAGCGTTCAAAATCCTCTTGATGTCCATCTTTATATGTGATTACTACAAACAAAGAAGCATGACTATAATGTTGTCTTCGTCTCATTCCTGATCGCCAATGTTTGACACAGAACCTACCTCCATCGCAACCACAGTGACGTATAGGAAAAGGAAATCTTATTTTCTCCTCACATACAAAGATGTTCTCCAAGAGGATTTCGACTCAAGCATCCCCAGTAGTGAAATGTATCACCTACAAACTGGAATTAGCAAAGGAAGATAAACATGACACCGAAACCTACCCATTGATGGGGAATGACAGAAGGTCAGTTCCAATCGTGGTTGCATAAACCCAAGCGTGCAAACTACAATAAGACCAATAGGCAAACAAGAACAACAACAACAGGAAAACAAGAAACCAGTGAACAAGCAAGGAACAATCACGAACCACTAAACCAGTAATGTCGCTGAAGAACAATATTGTCCATATTCACTGCATAGAACATTGCATAAAAAAAACCGGAGGAAAATGTATTGTAACAGGCCTGTTAAGTAAACATTTAAGGTTGTGAGGCCTGTTAGGTAAACATTTAAGTCTGGTAGGACTATTGTGTAAACATTTAAGAAAGATTGCAATGTGGCAGCTCTGTTACGTACGAAAAAACATTTATTATATTATTTTATAAAAAATTGTGTCGTCAAAACTTTAGATATCCAAACATTTCAAGAATAATAGTAAAAAATCAGAAAGATCGTTTATGGTCAAAAACTTTGGATATGCTAACCTATAAAACATTGGGAATAACAAAATTGGCAATAAGACCTCCAATTTGTTATCCAATCACATCATGACATATATGATATTTTTTATTATACAAAAATCAATGTTTTTAGTTCTCTAGTTTCAACAATAGATATTATGCAAATATTTTTGGTCAAAGGATAAACTAATATGAAGTCAATAAGAAATGCAAAATACATTTTAAAAATGATGAAAGTTAAGGTGTTTAATAAATTTTGATTTAAAAAAAAACTAGTTTCAAGTAAATACATTTTAAAATAAAAATGCAAAATACATTTTAAAGATGATAAAGGTTAGGGTGTTTAATAAATTTTGATTTTAAAAGAAAGTTAATTATATTATAAATTTTAATTTCAAATTTAATTCATAAAAGAGTCTCATTCTACATCACTATAAAAATATTTCTAATAATTCAAAACTTATATAATTTTTTTTCACAAATAGTTAAAAACACTTAAAAATAATTGTTTTTAAATTAAACTAATCTCAAAACCAATTATTTAACATGATAAATTTTAGTTTCAATAAACATCATTAAAAACATATTATCAATAGGTAAAAAAAATGTTTAATAAGAATTTAACCAATTATTTCAACATTAGCTGTGATGACATTAACAAAAATCTTTCAAAATTTTTAAAATACTTGATTGAATGAAATGATTTAGAATGCTATTTTGAAAGTAAATTTAGCTAAAGCTCAATTATATATAAATATAGGTTATTTGTGAATGTGAATACATGAAGGCCCCATAAGTTTCATGAATACTCATTTTTGTACTGCTTGAAATCTCTTTTTGATGTTCATAGGTGAAGTGGGAATCCTCCTTTGGCCTAATTTTTGTCTTGGATCAGAGTTTCCAAGCTGGGCCTTTTTTGACATTTTGACTTTGACTAGCTTGTTATTGTTCCTTCAAGATTGTGTCTATTCTACTTCAGTTGCCTCTGAATCATTTTAGATGATGTTATCTTGTAGTAATGAACAGTTTTACTATTTGAGTTTATATTTACTATTTGAATATATAGTGAATATTTTTTAGAAAAAAAGAGTACTAATTTTAACCAAAAACATATAATATTTAACCAAAATAATTAAGATAAGCGAAATAATTCCGGAACCAAATTGACAAAGCATTCAAATCAAAATTGCAATATCTTGCACAACCATATATATCTACCTGCTCTTAGTAGACAACCAAAATGCCAAAGCATTGAAATCAAAATTTCTATATCCTGCAAAACCATATATATCTACCTACTCTTAATAGCAAGAACCAAAATGCCAAAGAATTGAAATCAAAATTACAATATCCTGCAAACCCATATATATCTACCTGCTCTTAATAGTAAGGTAGGCTTCAAACTTATAACTGTATTTCAAACGGAACTGCTTCACTCTGAAGGATATCCTTGTGAAGTGTTTCGCTGCCGTCAAAATGAAGCATGTTCCTTAATACTTAAACGAAGCTGTTTCATGCTGCACCACCAAGCACAGAATGAATTACTTAGTTAATCCAGAGACTATCGTGTCCAAGGACAGATTAAACTCCTCCCACAGTAGATTCAAACGCCGAGAAAACAACTCAAATTCCAGAGCTTCCTGCTCTCGCCATTTCTGGTCGAGGGAAGATGACGCTCTCTGAATAGTCGTCGATGGCCTGAGAAACCCTGATTTGACAGGATGGCRTTGCAGCATTCTTTCCGATATGTTTSGAWTCACTGATTGACYGAATTCTTCACTATYAATTYCCCTCACCTCTTCTTCATCCTCCTCTGTTACATAGTACTCAGCTATGTCTACGACASGAGGAGGAGCTGCCTCATCCGGATTGAGTTTTCTGAAATTTCTMTTGATTTTCRAATTCTGAKCSGCCTCATCCGCCGTTCTCCTCCTCCTCTSGGCCGCCGATGATCGGTGTTTTCTCTGCCTYTTCCTCCTCGCAAAGTAATCCCGAGAGCGTTTTTTGAGAGGTTTGRACATTGCAGRSAGAAATGATATTTATTGGATTGGCTCTGTAACGTGAKGCAGAAAAGCTAGAAAGCGGAAYTCAGATGGGTCTCCAGGGATTSTTGTGAGGAAGAAGGRCTATATGCAGAGATRAAAGTGGCSGACTGCCTGCATGCATGCATGCAGAAATGAAATTGAAGCACAACCAATCAAAGAAAATGCAGATATGTAGTAGTGGGCAAGTTTCATGGGAATCGGCGTGCACGAAAGAACGTTACTGCAAAAGATCGTATGAGTTATGTAGAGCGTAGATCTTATGATTTATGGATCGTAGGGCAACCAGTCAACACCGTATGATGTATTGATTCAGTTTAGAAAGGCAATACACTTGCCCAAAAGTGGAGAGAAAAGGTAAACGTACATTAGTTTTTGCGTGAATGTTGTTGTATATGTACTAAAGGCTTCAATAATTTGTAAGATGGCTGATGCTTTTTTATGCTAGGTCCATTGATGAAAGTTAAGTTTTAATCGAGGAGATTCCTGATCAAACTATTTAGAAAATGTGAGCAATGGAATGGTGGAGATATCATGTTAGAAAATAGTAATGAATATGGAATAGTTGAGATATGATACGAATGCAATATGTAATATAAATAATATGACATGAAAGTAATAAATGTAGTATAGATTGGGATATATAAATATAATAATCGTTATTATGTAAAAAAAAATTCAATACTTTTGTTGTTAGTGTTTTGTTGTTAGTGTTTTATATTCCATGCCATGGGATTCTTGTCCGTTGTTTTTCAAGATTTTTGGATAATCCTAAATCTGGATACCATGTTGTTGGAAAATTCTTAAATGCCATTGCCATTTTCATCTACACTAAGGGAATGAATGTTGAGAGTTGATGAATATGGTGGATTAGAGGGTTAGATGTTCACCAATGTGTGTTTGATGTAGCCTCCACACTCCTTCTGCTTCTTCCAAAATAATTAGTTTTTCATTCCCCATAACACATCTCCTCAAAATTTTGTCTGCTCCCAGTTTGTATAAATGACCTGCAATCAGTTGATAATCTGCACCTCTTACTACGAGTTTCTTCTTCTATGTGGTATTAAATTATTTTGGTGCAAATATTGTACTAAAAAATGCAATAATGTCAGCAAAATACTCATCCACTATCTGTACTAAAAAAAATTGTGCATCAGGGAAGTTATCCTCCAAAATGTGTGGTTCTTCTCCATTGGTTATTCTTGAGAGGTGATCTAGCCTTGCATTCAATCTTCCATGATTCACCACAAATTCAAAGTCAAATTCCTGGAAAAAAAGCATCCATCTCCATATTCTTCCCCCAACACTGGCTTATTTACTAAGTATCTTAGAGAAGAGTGATATGTAAACATCTTAAAATGTTGTCATAAAAAGTAACGTATGAATTTCTGCAATGCATAAACCATAGCCAACCCTTCTCTCCCCATTGTATTGTAGTTTTGTTCTGAATCTAATATCTTCCTTCTTGAAAATGCTATAGGGTGATATATACCACCTTCTCCTGCTTGTGTCAATACTTATCCTAGCACTATTGCAGATGCATCCCCATGCACATGAAATTCTTTCGACCAATCTCAAAAAACCAAAATTGGAGCAATCACAATTTTTTTCTTCAAAATATCCAAACTCTACTCACACTCATCATTCCACTAATACTTGATGTCCCTTTTCAACAATTTCTTAATCAGTGCAGTAATCTATGCATATCCCCTTATAAATATCTTGTAATACCCTATATGTCCAAGTGTACTTTTCAATGGGCGCACTGACTTTGGTGGCGGTAAATTAACTATGACAACAATTTTAGTAGGATCAACCAATAGACCCTGTTTACACACCATATTCCCTAAAAAAATACCAAAAGATGCACTGAAAATGAATTTCTTAATATTCAATGATATATGACACTTCCTACACCTGTCCAACATCAATCTTAATACTTCAACATGATCTTTCAAGAAACGAAACATTGTCCAATCATCCAAGTAAACTTCTAAAAACTTATTAATGAAGTCCTTGAAAGCTTCTACCACTACCCTTGAAAAAATTGAAGGTGCATTCTTCAATCCAAATGACATCACTGTACACTGAAATGATCCCCATTTTGTAGAAAATGTTGTCTTATGTCTATCTTTTGGTGCTATCTTGATCTAATGAAATCCTGAAAACCCATATGTAAATGAATAAGCTTCTTGACCTCCTACATTCTCCAATACTTCATCTGTGAATGGGGTAGGGAAAGCATCATGCAAGAAAGAATCATTTAGTTTCCTAAAATCCACACAGGTCCTGATCCCCAGACACTTATTTTCCTGCACCATTATAGGACTGATCCATTCTGATTCTTTCATAGGTTCTATGACACCAACCTCTAACATCTTGTCAATTTCTTCATTAACTTTCGGCTTGTAAACTGAATTCAACTGATAAGGTCTCTGTATTATAGGTCTAGCATATGGTTTTAAAGGGATATCCATCTCTCCAAGTTCTCCTGCTAATCCTGTCATCTATGAAAATGTCACTGGAAACAAATCACTTTATTCATGCAGTAACTCTCTGATTATCCCAATAATCTCCAATACTTGTCATTTTTGGGTTTTTTGTAGTTCCAATATTTACCTTCATGATATTCAATGGTGCATCATAATATTTTGAATCTAGCTTTGGACATTCTACTTCCCTCTCACCTTCAACTTCTTGGATATGGATGTTGCACGGGTTTTCTTCTGCTGGGTCTTCTTTTTCTGTGACATAATAATAGTGTAGAAACTATCTGACTATATTTTTCTACTGATATGATATCATAATCTCCACTTCAAGCTTTTCAAAAATCATGTATTTTACCACCTTCAGCGTTGTATCTATCTATGTTCTCTCGTGTTCAAAGGAAAATGTAATCATCAAATTCTGCTGTATTTCTTCCCAATTTGCAGTTTCCCCGCACTGTTCCTGTTCTGTGTACCAGTTCCTTGGAATCCCTTCTAATGTGTAAATGAAATAGTATGTCCATTATTATGGTGGTACTAATCTCCATTGAACCATGCACCTATCTACATGTTCTTTGGGTTGTCCAAATCCATCATATTTCTCCAAAAATCTGTGCTCTTGATATCCGCCCAAATCTAATGCGCAATAACCTTTTGCACTGAAACTAGTTATTAATATTCTTCTTATGTGTTCCCCACCATCTTCCAGGTGTAGATTTCAAATAAATATGTAATGTTCGTAATCTCCGATTCTCCAAAAATTCTACCTCAAACTTCATTAAAAATTCTTCTAAATTATTCAGACCATAAAAAGTACGAGGTTCCCTTACCTCTGTACCAACCCATCTCAACGAAAAGTAATTCTAGAAAATATCCTGGTAGATAACTCATGAAAATGTTTCTACCAGTTTTTTAGTGTTGTGTTAGAGTCTGAAGAAGAAGAACTAATACTCCTCAAACTGAGCATTCCATCTGCAGTCGGGTTGATGTAATCCTCTTCATGTGTGGTAGTTCTGTACAGTTGGTTTATGTCTTCTGTCATGATATTTTATGTCGTAGGTTCCACATACCTTCCTCCTTCTAGGCAATCCAATGGGGAAAGAACTTTGTATTCACCAGATTCAAAGATCATTTTCCTAGTCTTCAAGTTAATAATAGTCTGGTTTTCAAATTCCCAATCCATACCCAATAGTGCTACATATGGTGAAGTGTTATCCACTATGTCAGTGAGTTCAAATTCTGCCATGGTGCACATACCATAAAAATCAACTGGATTTCCCTTCAGTATACCAATTGGCACCACTATATGCTGATTTTCTAGCTTCAACTGAATAAGTGAGTATCTCAATTGAGGTTCTCCCATAGCTTCCCATGTCTTCTTTGAAAGAACATTGACTTCAGAACCTAAGTCTAGTATGATATCCCCCATATTAAAATATCCAATGTTTTCATTCAACCTGAATTACCTGCTTGTTCTTCTCATCTTATGGACTTGATTCATTGTCTTTACCCCTTCTTCCCTAGGACTACACTTTTCTAACATATTCTGCAGTACTTGTAAATAATTTTTATCATTCAACGATTTTACACAAGACCCCAAAAAGTTTCTTAAGTTACTTACTTGATCTAAAGGTTGTTCTTTGTTGATCTAATCAAGTAAGGAAGGCATGTCATACACCGGTACATCATCTACTAGTTTTGTCCCTAAAGTGGACGCAATATTTTCCTTCAAAATATCCTTCTTAGCCTCCTTGAATATCTCCTTCTCTTTGCACGCATCAAATTTATGTTCAGGAGTTGTATTCTTCCTGACCCACTAGTACTGATCTTGATCCTTCTTTGCTACATCTTCTCCCATTTTGGCTCCACCTCTAGTAACTATGTTGATATTTTCCCCATCCTCTTCTTTGTTCTCCACAACAATCCATTGGACATTCTGGTTGTTTTGGTTCCTCTTGTGTTGTATCTTTGTCAATAGTGTTTATAATTCTTCTGTCTCATGGTCTTCTACATGGAAATACGTACATTTCGCTGGTGGATGTGGAAAATATCTTGCATAGTGTCCAAGTTTCTAATAGTTGTTACAAAATACTGGTCCAATACCTCCTCCAAGTCCTCTTCCTCCAAAACCTCCTCCTATGAAGCCTCCTATGTTTCCTTGGTTATCTTCCCACAATGTATTATACTAAGGTCCTTGATTATATTGTGGTTGTGCATTATGGTATTGTGGTGGCGTTGTGCACTATTATACGTTGTTATATTGTGGTAGTCCTTGAAACTGTTGCACATTATTGTATTGTGGTTGTGTTGCAAATTGTTGCGCATTATTATATTGTGGTTGTTGTGAAGTTTGTCCTATTATTTGTTCATACTACACTCTATATGTATTTGAAATCATCTCTTTCATTATCTCCAAAGTTCTATAGTCCTTTCCTTTTTGTCCAACCGACTTGCAAAAATTACAAAATGTAGTCTTTGGCATTGTATGATACTTTTTCATCACGGGACAATGATAAGATCATGTCCATGTGTTTTATATATCTTACACCATGGTCCTCTTAAAGATAAATGGTTTGGCATACCCACTCCTATATACTACGCAAATAATGGACACTCATTCTTATGGTGCCCTTATGTTCTACATAGTGTATACCAGACATCTTCTATTTCCTCCTTACCTTTTTTTTTTATTCAACTGGAATGTTAAGTTCTTTAGATCTTGTCTCATCTCTTCAATAGTTGGATCTATATGTTTGTACTGAATTTTCTCTAATTGTAAAGCTACTTGCAGAGCCTCAACTTGTCTCTAAAATTTTTGTTGTCTCAAGGGATACCTCAAGCGTGGTAACAAATAAATAACAAATAAATGTATGTGTTGCATATCAGTAATGGGGTACTTAAACTTACCTTGCATCCTTTTGAACTTCTGACCAACCTCCCATATTGGTGCTCGTGGCTTTTTCTTAATCTCTATATTCTCATCCATGTACTGATCCTCTGAACTTGGTTTCTGAAATTCATTTATTAATTGCCTCTTCACCTTTGTAATGATTGTAGGTGCTCCTGTTGAATTTTTTACTGCAAGACCCATGTACCAATCTAGTGCGTGGTCTATGAATGTGATTTCCAACTGCGCAACCTTTGTATCTTCATCTGTAATCTGCTTAGTTTCCTAAAGCTTCTCACAAATGAACATATGCTTCTCTAGGTCCTCTGACCCTTTGCCTTAGAACTCTGGTAACCTAATAGTTTGATCTACTCCTTCCATTGTGACATTTGTTCTACTACCACCTTTGCATGGTGTAGATACCTGATTGTTTCTTGTTGAACTTAAAATTCCATTTGAACTTCCATTGGACCCACGTCCTACAAATATCCTTCTACCACTAATTAATTGTTGGTTAACCGATTTTTCTTCTTCATTTTTCTTAGTCCCACATGGGGTTGTGGGTTCCACACTAATTTGGATTTTGAATGGAGATCCTTCTTCTGCGTCATACCCATGACCTCTAGTTTTCCTCTCATATGTGGCATGCAAGATATCCTCAATCTACCCTTTGGCTCAAAGACCCTTCACCTCTTCCTCATCATTGTCCAAGCCCTCTCACTCAGTTACTATCCTCTTCTTACTATTGATCTTATACTGGTAGGGTCATCCGCTTCGCATCACACCTACTTTCCTTATTATTTCCCTGGTGTATTCATCATCCATAATGATCGGGTCCATTTCTTCCTTTTCCTGGCCTCTCTCGAGATCCTTCTCCATCTCTCATATATTGCTTAGTGCTTCCCCCCATTCCCCCATGTGCACAGAGTGATTTAGTTGTTTGATTCCATCATCATCACACCTTTATCATGTAATAAGATCTTGATCGATGTGTAAAGAGACCTAATGTACCTCCCTCTTCGTCCCTTCAATAATTCCTACTATGCAACGGTACATGACTTTTTTGTATCGACTACAAATTCAGTAATAAACCCTGAAGTAATACTATCTAACCAAAAATCCACTATGCGTGTGAATTTGTTATTGACCCTTTCCAACCACACAATGTTCTCAGCAGTCCATTCTACTGGCCTTATCCAATTAGTTGGATGGTTATCCTTCAACCTCAATAGCCACTCTTGTAATAATTCTTGAAAATAACAGAAATATGCTTCATGTAAATCAATAAACACATACCTATACAGATACTAACACGGTGTATATGTGGAGCTTCTATTACCTTTTTGCGCAAATTTGAGCTTCTTTGTTTCCAACTATATTTCAATATCTTTTTTGGTAGGGTTCCATGACCTGAATATCCCTTTCTACCACTGCATCTTCTTCATTATTCTTCACCAGATCCCTTCCAGGTTGTTCTTTTGAGTTCCAGCCGACAACAAAACCATTTGTTGGATGTTATGGGCTGACCCGAGTTCTACCTTAGTTCTCCAACCAAACCCTGGAAACAATCAACCCTTCTAGTAAACCAGAAGGCTACATAGCGCACAAAGTGCACAGTGTAGTATTACTTGAGATGGCTTATGGGTGACTGCAGGACGCAAATGTTTGTAGTCATGGAAGGGATTGGGGATCTTCGTTTTACTTCTTTTACTTCTACTTTAGCATACATTAAATCATGTACTTCATTATGCCATTCATCTAGATATAACAATTAGTTCATTCTACATTAACATTACTCCACGCTATAAAATACCATTTTAATCATTCATTCATAATTGCATAAACAAAAAAGCCCATCATTCATACACATTGCAACACATAGTTTCACCATGGTTCACCCCCCTGGGCTATGTTCACAAAGATCTTCTACTTTATTGTTCTTCATCAAATTTTGGCATTGCACGCATTACATCAATAGTTTTTCATACTCTGTGAGGTTGATGAGCGTCGCACAAATATCTACAAATTGTGACCCGACCCTCAATTACATCTCAAAAATGACTTCATTTGAGCTCCACAAATCTCTACAAAACTAGTACTGATCCGGGGCAGGATCTTTTATGATTATGGTTGAGTTTTAAACTTGCATGAATATTTTAACCATTTGAGAATTTAATGAAAGAATGAGGAAAGAAGAGGATTATATCAGTCAAATACACATATGCAGATCTGAAAACAGTAAAGAACAGCAAACCATAAGAACGCAGGTTGATAACGGAGTTCGGCACAATGTTTGCCTACGTCTCCGAGCCTTTTTCCTGTGGGGGAGGCTTCTTTATTTCTGCTCAAGTGCTCAAAATTACATCTCAGCAATGCCCAAAGGCTACAAGACTGATCTGGTCTTCTAGTCACAGATCTCAAGAACCCAATGCAAGAAACGACACGCCAAACTGATGCTCCAAGCTCCCAGAAACGATCCGACAGCGTTTCCACCTCAAAGGCTTCCCTGCAACAAATTGTCTTTGGCTTGGCTTTCCTTCAGCATAACTCTGCAAAAATGACCGTTTTTTTGGCCTCAAACAGGCCTGGTTTATATAGGAATGGAGTTGGTTTCTCATCCCCAACTTCCTCCAAGAATCTGGCCTCCAAAAATGCCCAATATCCCCCAAAAATGGAAGAATTTAATTAAAAATAGGCATAATATAACAAAATAACCAAAATTCTTAACAATAAAACCCATTTGGCATAGTATTGGGCTTTTAGCCCCCCAAATCCGGGCGCGCGCCCCTAAAGGTGGTCGTATGGTGCTATTTTAGGCCTAGCGCGAGCCCAGGGGCTACGCGCTAGCCCCCCCTTCGCGCGCCGACTCCTGGTCACTTGGCGGGTTGATAGGACCACGGGTCCGTTTGTTATAACAAATCCCGCGCATTTGTTGTATAGCCCTCGAGTTTTATGGGTTGTGGTTCCACGTATGTTTCGCGCCGAGGGCTGGGGCTAGGCCCCAGCCCTTTTTCCGCCCGTCCAAACCTTTGAATCAATTCAAAAATATTTCTCGCCGAACGTATAACAAGTTCTCCCCGCTGCCCAAACGGTTAGCCCGACGTTGCGAGTTCTTTGCCCGGACGGGAGGTCCCGTGTTCGAACCCCGGCGAAGCCATACACATTTTTAAACCAAACCAACGAACGAATAAGACAGCGCCACGTGGCACCCTGTGAGTGGGCCACGTGGCTTTTTTACCAATCGGATACTGCCACGTGTCATCACGTGATTGGTCCACGTGCCTGCCAAGTCAACTGCCACGTCTGCCTGCCGTACTGACACGTCACCCTGTCGTACTGCCAACTGTCCTTGCCGCGTCAGCACATCCGTACGCCCTGTCAGCTCGCCACGTCATCTGATGACGTTAGCGTGCCACGTGTCACCCTGTGAGTGGTGACACGTGTCACCTCAACATTGGTCCAACTGTACCCTGAAAACGCCAAATTCACCTGACACATGTCGCGTCCTGGTGATGCCACGTGTCCTCCGTACGGACCTGCCACGTGTCGCTCTCTGATGCTGCCACGTGTCGTCATCTCCGTCTACCACGTGTCACAATCTGGTTGGTCCACGTCAGCTGTACGGCCCTGCCACGTCAGCTGTATAGACTGACACGTGTCTATACGGACTGTACGGACAGGTACAGTCAGCATCCAAAATTTTGCCTGTTTGGCTTTTCGGACAGAACGCGATATCTTCTCCATACGGACTCCGTTTGACATAAAAATTATACCACGGGAATCAGGAAGACGAGACGGACGCCATGGTGTTGTTTTCATCGGATTCCGAGCACTTTCATTTTTGAGCATTTTTCAAGCCCTATCAGGCTTCTGAATCTGTTTTCAGATCGAGTACTGCGACTCAAACTCCAAAACTGTTCTCAAAAGACTAAAAATGATACTACTCTTATAACAAGACTAGAATTATCTTCCCCGTCCTATTTTCCTCATACATCCTCTATTTATATTACAAAATGGGTAAAAACCCTTACATCATGACTCAAAAACCTTGATTCTAAGTGGACTCCACTTGTCCACTTTCTAACTGCCTTCTGTGTGGTTGGTCTTTGATCCAACCGTTCCTTCTTTTTACTCTGTGTTGATATTCCTTGATTTCTGGTGTGCTTCTTCCTTTTCCTTCTTGCACGCTACTTTCCCCTCATTCTCTGGAACACGCTACTTCCTTTGGTCCATCTATTTTTCTCATCAATTGCACTAAACCCCAAAATTTCTTGCTCCAACACCTGGTCACTGAGTAATATGTGCAGACAGTCAAACCTTGTGACTACATTCTCGAACAAAAAATGTGCAGCAGTCTCCATAATGCAAGTAGTAACTGGTGTGCTTCTTCCCACATTGTCAAATACTCTATCGCAATGATTATGTACCTTTCCCATGATCTTCTTGATTTTGGGTTGATTGGATCCACAAATTGTATTTCCCATTTCTCAAATGATTGCAAGGTAACATGTGGATTCAATGGAATTTCATCCACCCTAGATGGCTTTCCTACTCATTGGCATACATCACATGTCTGACATTATTCCTTTGCATCTTTGTGTAACGTAGGCCACCAAAGCCCTACGCACAATTTTTTTTTCAATTTCTCTCCTTGCATAATCTCCTCATGTAATTCCATCACAAACTTCTTCAAGTATCATCAGTATTTCATGTTCCAGCACACAACATATCAATATTCCATATGCACACATCTTGTACAAATTCTCTGCAATTAATTGAGAATTTGTTGCTTTCACCATCAGTTTCTTCTTCTGCGCAACCATCATGTTTGATGGAGACATACATGTACCTAGGAGCTCCACTATGTTCGAGAAGTAATAATCCATCATTTTTACTACAAATAGTTGTTCATATGGGAAGTTGTCATCTAAGTTGTGTGCATCTTCTCCCGACAATATGCAAAATAGATGATCTGGTCTTGCATTAATCTTCCTTGGATTCACTACAACTTCAAATTCATATTCCTAAAATAATAATATCCATTTGGCGGATATTCTCTCCCCCAACAATGGTTGGTTGACTAAGTATTTTAATGAAGAATGGTCTATATACATCTTAAAGTTAAATCCTAATAAATAATTCCTGAAATTATGTAGTGTGTAGATCATTTTCAATCCTTCTCATTTTGTGGTCATATAGTTCTTCTCTGTTATAGATAACTTCCTACTTGAAAAATCAATTGGGTGATCTATGTCTCCCTCCCCTAGTTGGGATACTACTATGCCCAACGGTATGGACGATGCATCTACATGTACATGGAAATTCTTGTTCTAATCTGGAAAAATTAAAATCAGTGTAGTCACAAGTTTCTTCTTTAAGGTGTCCAACCCCTTCTGACAGTTCTCTTTCCATTGGAACTTTGCTTCCTTCTTCAGTAAATTTTTCATCGTTGTTGTGATCTGCGCATATCCTTTGATAAATTTCATATAATAACCTGTATGACCTAGAGTTTCCCTTAGCTTTATGACTGATGTAGGAGGTTATAACTCCATAATTACTACAATCTTGGCTAGATCTACTAATAGTTCATATTTTCACACTACATGTCTTAGAATAATTCCAAACAGTGCACAAAAAATACACTTCTTCAAGTTCAGTGAAATATGACACTATCTACATCGATCCAACATGAGCCTTTTGACTTATATATGATCCTTCAGTAGACTGAACACCATCCAATCATCCAATTATACTTCGAGGAACTTATGTATGAAATCCTTGAACATTGCAACCACTACTTTGGAAAATAACACATGAGAATTCTTCAATCTGAATGGCATTACTGTATACAAATTACTTCCCCACTCTGTCGCAAAAGTAGTCTTATGGAGATTGTCTTGCGTAAGTTTCATTTGATGGTACCACGAGAAGACATTTGTGAAAGAGTAAGTTTCTTGGCCTCCTACGTTCTCCAGTACCTCATCTCTTAATGGTGTTAGGAATGGGTCATGTAAGAACACACCATTCAACTTCCTTAGATCCATGTAGATCATGATTCCTCCTAGATTCTTGTCCTTCACTACCATTGGACTGATCCACTTAGATTATTCTATCGATTCAATGATTCTTGCATCGAGCATCCTGTCTATTTCGGCCTTCACCTTCTCCTTGTATTTCATATTCAACCTGTAATGACTTTGTCACATTGGCTTAGCTCATGGTTTCAGTGGGATATTCAGCTTGCCTAAGTCCCCTTCTATTCCCTTCATCTCTGAAAATGTTGTTGGGAATAGGTCATAATATTCTCATAGTAAGTCTGGAATCTTCTCAATTGTCTCATCACTCCAATAATCCCCTATTTGTGCAAACTTTGGATTCTTTGTTGTCCCAATGTTTTCCTTTCGTGTCTTTATCGACTGTATATATGTACTAGATTCAATCTATGTCCCTTATACTACTCATTCTCCTTCTATCTCAGGTACTTGTACATTGTTTGGATCCTCTTCATCATGTTCCTCCTTAGCTACATTGTAGCACTCCAATAGCTCATGGACAATCATCTTGGCTTTGTGCACACTGCACACTGGTACCACCTCCATTATTCCTTCTTCTGAGAATAACTTTGTTCAAATAGCTTGTAGCGTTGCATCTATTGATGGATATTCAAGTTCAAAAGTAAATTTGATTTTGAACCTCTGGACCAATTCTTCCATATTGTTGTCTCCCTACACATTTCCAATTCCAAATACCATTTATTTGGAATTGTGTCCAGTGTGTGTATAAATATATGCACCCATTTTGTTTCTGGTACTGAACTCCATAAATACCTGCACTGTTCAACATGAATCGTTGGGTCACTCTCTCCTGTATACTTATGTGCAGTATTTTCCTCCTCGGTACCAAACCTTACTTGCATTTCTCTGCTGCATTGTGACCAATATTTTATTCCCTCTCTATGTGCAACCCACCATCTTGATGGAGTCACTTTTAGGAAACAATATAGTGCTAAAAACCTTTGTTGTTTGGGTTATTTCCACTAAAATTCCTTTACAAACATGATCATATCAGTTAATCCATCATACTTGGGTGGACCACATAGCTTTGTTCTAATCCAGCACAAGGATCGGCTTATATGTTCAAATCATCTAGTGGAGACTTCATGCATTCTCTGATGCCAATGCTCTATACCTTCTTCAAAATCATATGCACATGAAATGATACTTCACCAACTTAACACACTATATATTGTATGGTTGACATAATCATCCATCTGCACCATCATGTTGTATAAATTGTCAATGTCATTTCCTTTGGCTGGCTCTATGTATCTCTTTCCTTCTTATGGGTTTGAGGGTGCAATAACTTTCAAATTTCGAAATTCAAATATCATCTCCCTCCTCTTCAAGTTGATGATCGTTTGGTTATCAAAATCACATTCCATTCCCATCAATTCTTGATATGTTTGAATGTCATCCACGATCTCAATTACTTCAAAGTATGTCACATTGTGCACCTCATCTATGTTCACAGGTACTCCTATCAAATGCCCAATTGATACTATTTTGTGTTGATTCGCGAGCCTTAGTTGAACATGAGACCATACCAGCTTGGTTTTTCCCATCATTTCCCATGTATGTTTGGGTAAAACATTCATGTCATACCGCAAGTCTAAGATAACATTATCCACATCATACTCCCCAATCTGCGCACTAAATTTGAATTCTTCATTGGTCCTCTTCTTGCGCAGTACTTGGTTTACCATCCTTTGTTTGATGGTATTTTACCTTCCTTGTGTGCAATGAGAAATCATTTCATACAGTGTACTCAACACAGTTCCATCCTTCATTATCTCTATACAAATTTTTATGAATTATGTTAGCATACTTACCTTTCGAGTTGGTTTCTCTGACACAACGTGATATTCTACCCGAGGCACAACTAACGTTGATGCTCCCCAATCAAATATTAGTACTTATTTTCTTGTTCTTTGATATGTCTCATTTTCTTGTTGAGGATAAAAGGTTGGCATAGGCCCTGCTGACTTCCTTACCCACTGTTCATTTTTCTTTCCTTCATTCATCATATCAACCCTTCTTCTAGCTCCTTCACACGTAACAATTGCTATTCTTGGTCGCTCATTCAATATTTCAACTGATATTTTTTGTACATTTTGGTTTGGATTCAGGTTCTAGTTTCCTTTGGCTTTCCATTTCACAATGAGTTGGGGACATTCTTTTGTCACATGATCCACTGCTCTTCAATATGTTCACATTGTACACATATTCAGACAGTCACAGGAAAAGTGTATGGGTTGATTACAGTTATAACATATAATCGGTCATCCTCCTCCTCTACCTCAGCCTCTGGCAAATTTTCCTTTGCTCCCTGGATTGAATCCTATTTGAGTATTGTCTTTTATCTCATCCCCTTCTCTTGCAACATTCTCCTCCTGAATCGTATATATATCTGAGGTGTGCTCGCTCATTAAGTCAAATGTGCAGAAATCCTTATCGTCATGTCCCACTGACATGAAAAAATTGCAAAAAAAGTACCTTGGGGAACTCTGATATTTATGTAGTAGTGGACACTCTATTGGGTGATGTCCCCATTTCTTACATATCTTGCAATATCCTCCTCCCGATAATACTCCACGAATGTTAGGCATTCATCTTTGTGATGACCTTGAGTCCTACATTTGGTACACTGGATTTTCTCACATTTCTCCTTTCCCTTTGTCAGTTTTACCAGTTGAATCATCAAAGAATCCAACTATGTCTGAACTTGCACCATCCCTCCACTGTCTTGTATAGGAGATGATTCCAATTTCATTTCAATTTCTAGTTCCTGGGGCTGTGTTGCAATCGTTTGTTGAACCAATGTCCCGTGAATGTGTGGTACAATCCTTGCAAATTGCAATGAACAATTATCCTTGTTGTTGATCGGGGATCTGTAAAGTCATTCTACCCATCATATCCTTGAATATTTGATCGAAGTCCCATACTGACTATGTTTGTACATATCTAATCTCCATTTTTGTGATGTACTGCGAATATGACTTTGGCTTCTTAAACTCCTTCAACAATGCTTACCTTATCTCTACCAAATTTTTGGCCTGCCCTGTAGGTGTGGTACTCTGTAGCTTCATGTACCAAACCAACACATGACCTCTAAATGTTGTTTCCAATTACACAATCTTCACAGCCTTGTATTGGACATTCTTTGTGGCCCAAATTGTCTAACAAACAAACAAGTGTTGTTTCGGTTACTTTGACCCAACTTCCTAAAACTTATGCAGTCTAAGGGGTTTTTCTACCACTTCCATGTTTCTTTGTGTATTACCTCTGCTTGGTGATGTTGGTTGACTCTGATTCTAAATCTGACTATTCGCACTATTTGCAGTACTCTGATTGCTACTACTCAGTCATCCCTAGCTAACTATAATTGTTTTGATAAGTCTTCAATTGTTATTTCTAATTGTGGTGACACACATGGGGTTGTGGATTCGGCACAGGATCTTGTCTAAGTAGGAGTTACTGGTTCTTCTATTACTGGACTGCACTGAAAATCCTCTTCTTCTCCTCCTATATATGGTATTTCCACGATTCAGACTAGTGCACAAGGTTCTCTCCCTTCGATCTCACTATGTGGCTCTCCTTTCTTAGCCCCATTATTTTTCCTCTGGTATACCCTCTTCTTCCATCCTCAGTCCCTTTGTTTCTCTTTCATCACTGCCTTTGTTCTCTCAGATGAACCTCTTGTCATCCCCTGGTTCCCCTATGTGCACGAAGCCCCTTTAGGATTCATATTCCATAATCATCACACACTTGTCAAACAACAACATATTTATCCATGTACCTAATGATTTTAGGAACCTCCTATGAAGACCCTTGAAAAAGTCCCTTTTTGCGACAGTGTATGATTGTATACAATATACTGCAATTTTTTTAACATAAGCTCCTAGTATGTTATCCAACCAAAAATCAATTGCAAGAGTAGTTGGGTTACTTACATAATTCAACTATCTTACCAATTCATGAGTCCAATTCCTCGGCGCTGCAGTTTTGTACCTTCCAATTTTCTCCACTAATCTTTCTAGCCACTTAGTCAAAATAATTGGAAATCCACCAAAGACAATTTCATGCAGATCTGTGTACACATACCTTTGAATCCATTTTTTTTCACTCATCTGAGGCTTTATGTTCTCATGTTGAGAAAACTCTCATTCCTTCCTTTCAAACCATTATGAGATCTCCTTCTTAGTTGCCCTCCAAAACATCCCCTTAATCGCAAATTTTGGGTCTTGAAAACATAACCATTTGTTGGGGTTGTGCACAGTTTTTAAGACCCTAGGTTTGGTTTATCTATGACCAACAAAACCCACTAGACATAGACCCTTATGGCACCATCTTCTTATGTAGATGAAGTCTCAACAAAGGTATCTATTGGGACTGAAAGAACCAAGTTTCTGTAGTAGGGGGGAAATAGGATGTGATCGTTCTGTTCATTCTTCCTTATTAGTCCCGTGCACATAATTATTCACTTGTTATGTATTTAAATTACTGTCATTGGATAAATCATTAGGTGTGGACACTAACTAATATCCCTAGATCCACCTAGATCTAGAACAAAACACACCAGAACATGACGCTTTCCTTAAGTTTTAAATATTGAATTTACTAACTAAAGAGGGATAGGTGACATACCATTTAAACGTCACTTCCTCTTGCCATTTCCATCCTAGCTCCGTTCCAACACTCATGCAATGATGATCCTGCAAAAGAACGCAACCAACCAAAGTGATAGTAATAGCATAAACTCAATATAAACCTATGTATGTGATCAAGGAATCATACAATAAAACAAAACAAGCTTTATAGGAAAGAATCATATTATTGTATCATATTAAATGTGAAAGAGAGATTACAACCATGGCCTTGATGTCGTAAGGTCCCTTTCAACTGTCCTTCGTTCCCCACACACTCCCACTCTAAGAATAGATCTGATAATATTCACAATCTATATTGACAAAATGGCTCATCTAGCCAAGCTAACAATCTCCAAAGCTCAATTCAATCCAAGCTAATCCCAAAAGCCAAAAGCTAACTTTCTCCATGAGAGCTCCTCTCCTTATATAATTTGAAGAGGATAAGGTGAGGAGGTTAGGATGATCCCACTAAATCATGAAAGTAAGTAAGATCCAAACCATTCAGATGCCACCTCACCATGGAAGTTTCTCCTTCTAGAAGCATTAAGAAGATGCTCGTTTTTCCCACGTATGAGCATTTTTGCACCCTGCTTATAGAGAAACCTGTGAACCTATCGCAACCCAGCTATTGTGCAGCTTGCAAGAATCAGACATTCTCTCACCCTAGCTATAGTGCAGCATGTGAAAATCATCTTTAATAGGGTTTTCATAAAGGAAAATGCAACTTCTTTTCTCAGGAAAAGTTCTTCTCCCTTCTTTCTTCAGGAACTCAGGCCACTGACCCCTTTGAAGACTATAGGAAGGTTTACATCATTAACAATCATAGGGATGAAGAAAATAATGTGTAACAGAGATCCCCCCAAAGTATGAAGTTAGAACAGATTGATAGCTGAAATTCTTTGTCGAGTGTGTGTAGGGAACAATGAACGTGTCGGTCGGAAACCTGCCAACAAACAAGGAAATATAGTACAATAATATATCATCACTGAGGTAGGAATTCCCATACTTAGAATAAAAATGACTCAAAGCATAAATTCCAACATGCGAAGATCCATTTCAAGTAAGACAGGTCATGGCCACCAAACATACATTGTGGATCCATTTCGATATGACTCAAATCTAAACGTAGACACCAAAAATACACTGTGGATCTATGTGTTAAAGATTCAAATTTGAACATAGCCACTATACATACAATGTAGATCTATGTAGCAGTACAAACTGAATATACTCCAATGCAACCTGAATCTGTTAGAAAAGATTCAGGGTCTTCATCTCTATCACTCTATAGTACGAATCTAACCATGCGAATACATGTGCTGAAGTCGAACATGGTAGAAACCACTTGATTACTGGTCATTAGTGTATATCGTTAACAAGTGCAAGGGAAATCACCATTAATGTCAATGACTCCCAAGATACACTAGTACAATCCAACGAATGTGAATCAATGAGTTGAAGTCGAACACTCGGCGGAATCTCCCGATCAGGGGTCAATAATGGAAACCCACTGTCGAAATCGAGGAAACTTGCCATTGAGGCATGCAAGTTTCAAGGTACCAATTGCTTTCTAAGTCTAATTCCTAGATAATGAGTTGAAGTCGACAGAAAAAACTTGTCACGGGAGGGCCTTAATGTATCCCCCATCAATGACATGAAACAAGGAACAATATTTGATGTAGATCAATGTAACAAGCAATCCAGGACTGACTCAGGGATGGAAGACACAATAGAAGGCTTAAGGACGACATAAATGGCTGAGGCAATAGAAGGCTTTTTGGGTTGAACTTTTCTTTGAACATATTGACAACACAACAACTGTCTTGGAAATACTGACTCAACAACAGGGATCACAGACCAACGGGTAATCTTATAAGGAGTATGATCAAGAGAAAATCGTATTTTCCAACCTAGACACAAGGCGAGTGAAAGGGTATCATGTTCAAAAGAGACTCTTCCATGGAATAAAGGTTTAGACACATTTCTTTCCCAAATTTGCCCCCACCATTTCTGGCGAGTACCTCTTTATTTTTACACATTATTGAGGAGGATAACATATGCTTGAAATGTAAGCTCATTCTTCGGATGAATCCCTCGGAGTATTTTTAATGAGCCCTAGGAAGTATTGGTTTGGTCCCATAAGGGCCTTTAGATGTTTGTTTAACGAGTCCAAAGATAGAAAACTCAGGGGTTTTTCATGTTTATAGAGTCTAAAAAAAACTTAAAGAGAACTCTCTCAGTTCTTTTTTCGTAAAGTAGTCTGACGAGAGCAAAAAATAGATAAACTTTTTCTCAACAGATGTTTTCTTCAAATACTTTAATGAGCACGAAAAGAATAAGGTCTCTCGACAATCTTTCCATGTTTTGAGAGTCTAAAAAGAGCTTAAAGGGAACTCCAGGGGGTTCTTTTTTCGTATAACCTTTATGAGTCTAAAAAAGTGATAAAAGTATACTCAGATACATTCTCACGTATTTACGAGCACGAGAAAGAAAAAAGACTAAGCTTGGTAACTTATTCTCATGTATTAAAGAGCATGAGAAAGAACAAAGACTAAGCTCGGGATTGTTTTCATTTTTACAGAATCTTTAAAACAAAACAAAACTATGCTTGGTCCTGGTTTCATTTTTACACAAGCTCGAACTAGAGGAAACTATGCTTGAGGTAGCTGGTTTCATTTTTACACAAGCTTGAACCATAGAAAACTATCCTTGCACTTGGTTTCATTTTTACACAAGCTTGGACCATAAAAAACTATTCTTGTACTTCCCAACGCATAACACAGGGATGGTTGGTACTTAGCCCCCAGCTTAAGAAACTAGCAGCTCTAAATTCAGCATGAAGTCTAGAGGTTGAAAGCATTGCCCCCCAAGCTTTGTTTCATCCAACTGCAGAGGAGAATGAAATGAATCTTCAAATACTATACGTAGGACTTGACCCAAACGGAGAGGGGGAAGTTGTTTCATTTGTTAATGAGCTTGACACATGAGAAGAATTATGCTCGTAACCTTTGTTTCATTTTTTAACGAGGTTGCCACAGAGACGAAAAAACTATCCTCATAAGTGGTTTCATTTTTTAATGAGATTGAAATCAAAGAATCAATCTCAAAGACCCCTGGTTCATTTTTTAACGAGGTTTCCTCAGAGACGCAAAAACTATCCTGGACTCTCTTCTTGATCATGGATTCCAAGAGGAAAATGCTCTAGAAGGACAACATGTCAAGGGACAAAATTCGGTCATGGATTCCAAGAGGTCTTCACTGGAAGGAAGAAACACATGTTGTACGGACACCATGTCGAGGGTTGCGATGAGAGTAGAGAGACTAGGCTCTAAAAACCCTATCGAAGAGATCACCATGTAAACTACTGGATCTAAGTCATCATAAGTTGAAGCCATGGGCGACAATGCCACATAATTGTCATGTGGTAGGGACAATACCGTCTACATATAAGAACCATTCAAGGAGGCAATTGAGGTGGGGTCAACAAATGAAAGTTGATCAACATTCACAACCGTCCATCATGAGGGAAAGATATCACACAAAAAAGAGTAGACACAATAGCTTTCATGGCATAGACATAATCCCATCCAAGGAGTAAAGTGAAATCCAAGGGCTTTTGGACTACCATGAAATCAATGTGCACCCTGGAGAGAATGTATAACCCTAAGGAATGTTGAGCCTAGACCATTCCCCACCCTGGGCCATTCCTCCTACACTAATCAAAGTGCACCCTAGAGAGAATGTATAAACCCTAAGAAGTGTCTGTCCCTGATTGTTGAGCCTGGACCATTCCCCACCCTGGGCCATTCCTCCTACACTAATCAAAGTGCACCCTGGAGAGAATATATAAACCCTAAGGAATGATTGTCCAGACCATTTCCTCTATTAACCACAAGAGGAAAAGAATTTCCTGCCTCAACCTCCAAAACAGACCATTCCTCATGTTAACCACAATGAGAAATCGTTGTCCAGCGAGGTGGGCCAATTTTCTTGAGTAACCCTCAAGAAGAGAGATTTCCCTAGACCACTCCCCATGTTAACCACAATGGGAATTCGTTGTCTATGATACATCAAAAATCAAACCACTTACCATGTTAACCACAATGGGAAGTGACTGTCCGTCAGAAATCTCAATCCACTTTCCGAACAGGAAAGCATTTGTCCAAGATGGACTATTTTTCAATCTTGAAAATGAATGTCTTCAATAATGTTTTCAGTGCTCCCTCCTAACTTAGATAGTCATTTCTTCCTTTTTCAATAAGAAGGAAGTTGTTTCCACGAGCTCCAACTTGAGTACGCAAACTCTTTCATCTTGGATAGAAACTTTACCAAAATGTCTGCTTATCTGCTCATCTGTGGAGATATGTATTGGAGAATCATTTTCTCCTTTATGGACTTCATCATGGACAATGCAATGCTTTGATTTCAAATGTACTTTAGTCTGGAAAACTGTGAAGGCTTCATGTAGATCTGAAAAATAGAGTATATCATAGTTGGAAAACTAGAACATATCTATGTGGCACTTCTTCTGTCATCATGAGATATGATCTACTGAGTAGTCATCTTGATGTTATAGGAAATCTCCACCATGCTTATGTTGTGCACTGGAGGTTCTCCACCAAGTTATCTTCTTCTATCTGCATACAGGAGTCTCTTTCTGGTATGCCTCAAAGTCTTGAGATTTCTCTTCATATGCTTTTTATTCAATTTCTCTGGAAAACATTCTTTGCATTCATCTGATGTAGAATTCTGACTCATGGATATTGCGGATGATATAATGAATTATGTAGAGATAAGTTTGGTTTACTAGAACAAGTAACATCATAGTATTCTCCCTCCATCTGGGAGAACCTCTAGTTTTGGATCTAGCAATGCTTTTATTCATAATTCTTTCATACACTGTTCTTCATCATGACTTTCAGTTCCTCTACTTGATTGCTTATATTGAGTTCATATCAAGCTGGTAATCTTTTGATTCTTAATATTATGACTGGTTGTTCTGGATTTTCTTTCTTTCTTGGAATCTTCATGTTCTTCTTCATGTTTTTATCTAGCTCTTGGGTCCATGGAGTTTCTTATAGATTCCATTCCCTAGAGATTCCACTTCTTCCTTTCATCATAGGATCACGGATCTGGATTGGCAACCAGGGATACTTTAAGGCTTCTCTTCGAAGAAGTCTTGTTCTGCGGTTGAACTGAAAACGTACTGTCTTTCATGGTTGCTACCATGGATAAATAAATTTCAGCATCTTCAATGAATCATAGAATTAGCTCCCTCCTAATCCTTGCTTCATGTATAAGTGCATATAATCGGCTCCCTCCGTCTAACAGAGTCCATGCTTTCATCTGCATCCTTATTGTCTTTTGCAATATATAATTTGGATCTCTTTGTCTAACAAAGTCCATGCTTTCATCTGCATCCTTATTGTCTTCTGCAATGTATAATTGGCTCTCTTGTCTAACAGAGTCCATGCTTTCGTCTTGTTGTTTTCTACAAAATGTCATAAGTCCTTTTCCAATTTCCTCTCGATTACTGACTTCTTTCTCTCTTTGGTTCTTCTAAGTCTCTTCATGATTGATTCGGCTTATCTCGCAATAACTTCCACATGATTTGTATTTCATTCTTTCATGTGTATTATCTAATGATATCTCTTTTCATCTTGTTTGTTCTTCCATAGGTATATTTCTTCTTGGAACACATTATCTTCCAAGAGATAGATATACAAGATATGTACAGAGATGATGCAAACAAGAAATAAGAAGAGTGTTGTTACCTTTTAGAAGAAGAAGTCTCTTCCATCCTGCTTAGTCTTCTTTGTAGGTTCCTTTTCTTCGATAATCGATGCTTCGTGTTTCTCCTTCCTTTTCTTTAACCTAGGGCAATGATTCTTGTAGTGACCATACTTTCAACAGTTGAAGCATTGCACTTTTTAAATGTCTTTCTCTTGATTTGGCTTCCTCCTTGAACCAAACTTCCTTTTGTTCCTAAAGTTCTTGAATCTTGTTGTGAAAGCTTGATCGTTGTACTTCTTTTGGGGTTTCTCTTTTTTATTGATCCTTGATTCTTCTTGAGAACAACAAGTCCAAAGTTATTCAAATGTCGGATTCTCCTTCCTTGTGTTCATGCTTGCAGCAAATAAATCCCATGTCTTGGGAAGACCATTGAGTACTATGTTCACCAATTCCTTTTCTGAAGTGATCTCTTCAATAGCTTGTAGTTGATCTCTTAACTGGGAGATCCTTATAAAGTATGATGTTATGTTGTCATCATCATTCATCTTCATGTTACAGAGCTCATTCTTCAGACTCATAACTTGTCCAATGTTTCTGACTGAGAAGATATTTGTTAGGGCATCGTACATTTTCTTTGATGAGTCAATATGGGAGATGTAGGGTATCAAGTGGTCTTTATAGAATCCACTATGATACTCATGGAATTGATGTCAACATATTTGAATTTATCTATAGCTGCAATGTTCTACGGTTCCTTCTCTTTTCCTTCTTTAAACTATGGCTTCACGGTCTTGCCTTTCATGATATCCAACACTTTATTCTTGGAAAGAATGAGGTCAATCCTTGTCTTCCATGCTCTGAAGTTAGAGGCTCATCTAAATTTTTCTCAGACTTCATAGAGTTAGTCATGGCTTGCTTGACTTGGTCAAACCCTAGATTTGACAAGAAATTCAAACTTCACCTCTTGGCTTGCTGAGAGTATCAAGAGATGCGGTAGGCTAGGGCGCACTGATCTATCCTAAGATTAGGTCAATCTCTTCACTTAAGGTGCCTCAACGAGAGGATTAGGTTTTCTATAACTGCTCCCGCTAGTAACCCTAGTGGTAGTGTCTTGGAAGCTTCTTCTGCTAGTAACCCTAGCGACAGTTCCTCAGTGAGCTCAATATCCTTGCGGATATGATTCCTTACAACGTTTAGACTGAATGAAGGAGGTGTGGGCCCATAACCTGTTAGAATATAGAAGATTGTGTGCTCGTTTTACCATTGACGATACTCTTGTCACCCAACCATAGGCTGAAGCCACCCTCCGAGCACCTAAACCTTGACTGAGAATTACTCTGGAAGAAAACCCTAGGTTATATAGCCAAACAAGGTGTAGCGCATCTTCCTGCAAGGATAGTGCACCAACAATAGTTGATCAGATAGTCCAAACCCTAGCCAAGAGATAGTCCAAGCCAACACTAAAACTAGTTGTTGTAGCAGTTGCACTTGCAACTCTCCTCCACACGTGCGAACCAAACTGGGAATTGCAGTGTGCACTAGTTTCTCTCTGCAATTATGAGATGTGTCAAATGAGAACTGGCACCCTATATTTATAGTGTTTCTGCCAGAATTGTTGGGGCCAACTTCTCCTTCTGGGTACATGTCTGTTCAGTATATTATTATTATTTCGGGCCGAGTTCTTCTCTTGGAGGCTAATAACCTAATATAAATTATCTTCTTGAGCCGATAAGACTTCTAGGGTCATTAGCCAACTCACTAGGGTTTTCTCTTGCTTTCCAGAGTCTTCTATTCTCGTCAGGTTTACACATGGAGGTAAATATCTCCCGCAACTACCATAATATTAATAGTTTTGCGTCCCCAATGATCTGGATCGGTTGGATATTGTGAATATTTGCTAGTAGGAGAGTCATCCACACTCCAATCAGCTTCGCTTTGTTGTTTGTTCCTACACCCAGGTTAAAGTCCCACTTGATATATGTATTATGTTCAATTTGAATGACATCGTCGGCCCCATTGATCTGACTATTACCAGCGGCCGCACCATCAAACCATCCAACGATCTCCTGAAGCTTCGGAGGTGCTCTAATATTTATTGATGTTTTTTCCCTTGAAAGATATTACCTGCATTGTATCTAAGCAGCGACTTATTTTCCACCACCACCGGGAAAGTGGAACCATCATTATATAAGAGATTGTTACGTTCGAGCCATACACACCAACACACAACTGGTCGAAGGGTAATATGGGAATGGTGCTAATTGTTCAGAGCTGTGAGACATTCATCAACCGAAAGGCACTCCCATTTTAGAGAAATATTTAAAGTCCCTTCTAAACGAGTCCAAACCTGTTGAGTCAACGGGCAGGTAACAAAGAGATGATACACCCTCCCATTTTAGAGAAATATTTAAAGTCCCTTCTAAATGAGTCCAAACTTGTTGAGTGAATGGGAAGGTAACAAAGAGATGATATACAGTCTTTTGATTGCATCAACACAAAATGTAGATACTTGGCCCTTCCCATCCACGAGCCACCAGAGTGTCCCACGTCATATGTAGTGTCCCCAAGGCCGAGCCCCTTTACAGATCATGATATATGCAATGAATTGTAAATGTGTTCTATAGGCTGGTGAGCCAAGTTTTGTATAAGATGGAAGGCTTATGTGGTTGTTAGGCCAGGAAGCCTAAGTGTTTGAAGGCCAGGAGCCTGTTGTTGTACTTGTATGTATGCATAATATTTAATAAAATATAAACACCACCAGGTGCAGACCGACCACGACGAATGAGTGAAGTGGGACTGAGCGTCCATAGAGTGGGCAAGGAACTAGGGGCTAGAAGGTGGGAAAGGGGCTAAGTGTTGAGCCTAGGGGGATTAATCTTGGGAAATAATATTTTAATATTATTTCAAAAAGAGACATGTGCATTTCTGTTTATCCTAAGTTTTGGAAAGGGAAAGCATGCAAAAGGGATGCAGGCTGATGGAACGCATGCAGTTCCAAGGGTGACAAGTGTCAGCCCTGGTGCATGCAGATAAAATGACCAAGATGAGCCGTGATGGGGATCCTTCTCCATTCCACCCGACTGCCTGAGCGTGTACAAGCTCTGAGCAGTACGATTAACTCGACCTCTGCAAACAATACCTCGTGCGTCCCTGAGAGTTGGAAAGCCTGTGATTGTTCTGAATAATCCATACCTCTCTGTCCCGAAGCTGTGACCGTGAGACCCATTTGCCATCGCCGAACCAGTTCGAGGAAGCCTGTATCTGTCTCTGAGGAAAATGGTGTATTCCTCTGTTCTGGAACGAGAAATTAAATAGTCTGTGTTGATTTCGGGAATAGCCTCTGTGTGTGTTGAATTCTGAAAGGCCAAAACATCCTCTGTCTGAGCATCGAGCCTATGTGTGGAGCCAATCCGTGAGACCATCCACCATTGTTAAACTTGTTGGATAGCTCATGTCTGTTTTCCTCGTGGGTTGTTGTGACCATGCAGTACTGGACTGCGTGAGGCTTGTTGGCCTATGAGCGACTCCTCCAGGTGAGAGAGTGCGCAGAGGAAGGAGAGAACTCTTGGAAGGAACCCTGTAGCTGCCATAAAGCTCGGAGACTTCCGGTCCGGTCTGTTCCTGCAACCCAAGGTAAGGGAGACTGGCAACCGAAGGACTGTCCAGGTGACAGAGAAGGTGCAGTCTCCTAGGGTGGAACAGGTATGTGGGAAATGAGGGTCTATGGGCAGTGAGCGTGGGAGATTCCTGGGAGAGCTTTCTTCCTGGTGGTTGTGTATGACCGGATTCCCTGTAACCTCAGCCTGAGTCTGTATTCCTTTCCCTGGGGTGGAGCTCAGTCCCATCTTGGCGGTGACCCACTGTTGAGTTGAGGAGCAGTGCGGTCTACGACAGGGAGGTTCATGGAAGGCTTGCATTTGGTTGGTGATTTCTATAGCTATTAAAAGATAAGTATCTGAATTATGCTTTGATCATGTTTTGCATGACTGAGTTGTTTATGTATCATGTTTTCCGCTGTGTAAATGAATTACTGTTGAATGTTATGGCTTTTTTAATTGTAGCAGTAACTTATATATTTTACTCTGAGATTTAAGTGTGTTTAATTGTTTAAATGCATGTGCTTATAATGTCTGTACGAATTATGTAAAATTCTGTGTACAGATTGGTTAGAAGAGGTTTGAAAGCCTCGGTAGTGAAAAATGGTACACTACAAAGTGGTATCAGAGCGAAGGTTTCGACACTGAGCTTAGATGGGCCAATGGAGCGGTCTTTGGAATAAGAATGGGAGAGGAAATTGAGTCGAGAGGACCAATTTCGGACCCTGGTTTGCTCTGAAACGTCAAGGAGACACTTGATGAGTTTTTATTAAGAACTCATGAAGTTTAGCGGTGTAGTGAAACTGCAACCGATGTGGTCTACGGCCACGGGGAGATAGGTCTCTACACCAATGGTGTTAGAACCATAGGATCTGTTCGGAAGGGAAGGCGAACCCTTGTAACCATAAGATATGGAGAATGTGCACAAGATTTAAATCCTTTGGATATTGCACAGGCGATTGGAAAATCACGATACGCAAAATCCCGATTTGGTTAGAAAACCATCTGAGCCGTCAGATCTCGGTCAGAAAAACTGACAGCTGTTGGATCTGCCGAGAGATTCCCGAAGGTTAAACCTTAGTATTTAGGGACGAAATCTTGGAATTAGCGAGAGAGGTGGGACCCGATGACGTCGTTGAAAGCAACGTGGACCCTCATGAACGTACCACCTGCCATGGTCGTGAAGGGCGACAGCTGTGCTGTTGGCCCGAAGGATAAAGTAGTTCGCGATTTCATGGATTCGCGAGATAAGTGCATGGGAGCTTGACATTGAAACTCGCGAAGTCGCAGAGTAGCAAGAAGCGAGAAGGAAAATAGCCATTGGATCCAGATCGTGGTAGGACCGTTGGATCCGCACGTGGGATCATGTATCGAAGCCTCGCGAGAAAAGGCTCGAGAATTTTGCCACAGGGGTCGCGAGATTGCGAGAAGCGATACCCCGATAGTTGGAGGACAGTGTTGGCCATAGCGAGGTTGGTGAGTGGAATACAGGTGGCACGAAGCCTCAGGATCTCGTCGCGAGAAGCCCCAAAGTATTGGCATTAGGATTCATGTGTCCTAAAGTGCCGAAAGACGAGGTTCGTGTGGTCGCGTGGTAGAGCATAAGGTGAGACCTGCGTGGTCGAAGGGTGGACACGTGTTGCCTGGAGATAGGAGTCGACACTCCATTGAATTCTTGCATCTCGGGGGTTCGCGGAATAGGAGGGTGAAATCTTGACGGTTCAACCGACAAGGTTGCGAGGTTACGAGGTTTCGAGTAGCGGAAGTCCGTCGAGGGAGGAGTCAGCTCAGCCTTGACCTATCGCGTCTCGGAAGATCGCAACGGGAGGCACAAGAGTTCGACTCACACACTCACGAAGGTGTGAGTTGCGAGAGGCGCTGACATCTAATCCTAGCCTACAGTTACATTTGGAGAGGGCACTAACAAAGAAAAGGGCCATACCCTTGTCGCATCTCGGGTATCGGCGTTTAGAGGAATGAGTCGAAGGTTTTCGACTCACGAACTCGTGAGATCGTGAGTTGCAAAAAGGGTGACTAGATTTCGTATTTTTAACTATCGAATCTTCGTGGACCGAGATTCCGAAGTTCCGAAGTTCCAGAAATTGCAGAGCCGAGCAGAGCTCAGAAAATTCATGAAATTGAAAACATTTTCATAAATTGGATTATTTATGAATGATGAAGAATTGTCAAGAAAACGAAGGCTTGACAAATTCTAGTTGTCTGCGCGTTATATTGCAAAAGACTGACGAGTGGCATAACTATTTGGAAATTGCCTCAGATGCAAAGAAATGGGAGAAATACATAATACTTCCAGTTCAAGAAACTTATTTAAAATGAAATGTCTTTTATTTTATTCGAACTCGCTTGTAAATATTGTAGATTGTTCGCAAAGGTTTAATGGCCTAAAAAATTTCAAATTTAATTGCACAGAGTGCGTGTGCAGAGTTCAAAGAAGGCCAGAAACCCAGTTAATCAACGTCATGTATGGAGTGCGGAAAAGTGCAGTTTACCCCTGAAATAGAAGATGAATAGGAAGGAAAGGATGTTAACCTGGGAGTTGAAGGATCGAACTCTAATGGACATGGAAAAGATATGGATAAGGAAGGACATATGATGAAAATCATTGAAGGGTTGCAAAAAGATGCCCAGGCTCGCCTAGCTGATAGCCGAAAGATCATGAAAATACGGGATTGGCAGGGTGAATTCAATTTAAAAATGTTGAAGAGCCTGGAAAGAATAGAAAAGAAATTGGAAAAGGGGAGTGACACAAGCAGATCAAGAAGTGTCAAAACCCCTGAGGGGAGAAGGATATCGAGGAGTGGTAGCCGACATCACAGTCTCTCCACAAAACATTCGAACATGGAGACACACAACAGTTCGAGCCCGTCCCCTACCCGAAAACATCGAAAATTTGGAAAAGAGGAATTGAAAGGAGAGATGAATAAAATTAAACCTCCAACATTCGATGGAGAACATAAGAAGGAGGAAGATGCCGAGACATGGTTGTTGGGCATGAAGAAATACTTTCAACTGCAAAATTATTCTTCCCATGCAGAAGGAAGAATTGCAATGTACCAACTGAAAGGAAAAGATTCCATGTGGTGGGATCATCTTGTGCAGGTGCAACACATCAGAGAGAAAGAGGTCACTTGGAAGGAATTTAAGAGGTATTTCGAGAAGAAATACCTGACTAAAAGATACTATGACAGAAATATGAAGGAGTTCTTCGAACTCAGATTGGGCAATATGACCATTGACGAGTATGAACGAAGTTTTCTGAAACTATTGAAGTATGTTCCATTCATCAAAGACGAGGCTGTTAAAATTCAGAGGTATCTGAGTGGACTGCCACCTTCCATTGGTGACAAGATTCAATATGATGATCCTAAGACCATGGAAGAAACCATAAGAAGGGCGAAATTCCTATACAAACAACAAAGAGAAAAACCTACCTTTCGGAAGGCTTAGGATAACCAGAAGAGGTTTAAGAAAGAACATAGGTAGAAGGGAAGCAAACCTTCCTTTTTCAGAAACAGTCCTTGGGGACAGTCATCTTTTAAAGAGCCCAAGAAATTTGAAGGGAGTGAATAGATGCCAAGGCCTCCACCCATGGAGTGTTGGGGCTATAAAGGGAATCATAGGTACAGAGACTAACCCCACAGAAAAGACAAAGCAAGAACTTTCCATACTGTTTAGCAAGCTGAAACAATGGAGGATATGGGCAGCAGAATGTCGAGGATCTACGCAGCCCTAGACAATAAGAAAGAAAAATTTCAATCGCACATGATTGAAGTGGAAGGTATGATCAACAACCGACCACTTGTTATTTTGATTGATTCAAGGGCTAGCCATAGTTATGTATATCCTAGAGTGGTAGAAAGTATGCATCTAATGAGAAGAAAACATGAGAAGTTTTGTTTAGTGTAGTTAGCCATAGGGACCAAGAGGAAGGTCACTGAATTGGTTAAGTCTTGTTCAGTGGAAATGAAAGGAATGAGTACTAAGGCTGAATTGAACATTCTGCCTTGAGGCTCATATGATTGCTTAATTGGGATGGACTGGTTGGACCAGCACCATGCCCTTATGGATTGTCGTAACAAAATATTCACATGTCTGGACGAAGAGGGAAATTAGGTAACAGTTTAAGGAATTCCCAGAGCCGTGGCTGTTAGAGAAATCTCATCCATGTAGCTGAAGAAATGTTACCGGAAAGGCTGTCAATTATTTGCAGCCTAGGTGGAAGAACTATTCCAAAATGTGGTCTCGAATCTGGAAGACCATAGGGTACTCAAAGAGTTTGAGGACGTGTTTCAAGAGGTGCCTGGACTACCTCCGAAGAGGGACATTGACTTTTCTATAAATCTGATGCCTAGAGCAGCTCCAGTTTCGAAAGCTCCTTATAGGATGAGTACGTCGGAGCTGAAAGAGTTGCAATTGCAGCTCTAAGAGCTATTAAAGAAAGGCTACATTCATCCCAGCGTGTCACCATGGGGAGCCCAGTCCTATTCGTGAAGAAGAAAGATGGGACGATGAGGTTGTGCATTGACTTTCGACAATTGAATAAAGTCACTGTCAAAAACAAATATCCTCTGCCAAGGATTGATGATATTTTTGATCAGTTAAAGGATGCGAAAGTATTTTTGAAAATAGATCTTCCATCTGGATATCATCAAGTGAGGATAAAAGATGAAGACATCAGCAAGACTACCTTTATAACAAGGTACGGTCACTATGAGTTCACTGTGGTGTCGTTTGGACTGTCCAACGCGCCTGCTGTCTTCATGTGCTTAATGAATGGAGTGTTCAGAAATTATTTGGACAAGTTCGTCATAGTCTTCTTGGACGATATCTTGGTGTATTCCAAGACAGAGGAAGAACACGAACCACATATTAGAATGGTGCTGCAGTTGTTGAGAGAACACCAGCTTTATGCAAAACTGAGCAAGTGCTCATTTTACCAAAAGCAGATCCATTACTTGGGACACATTATTTCTGAAGAAGGGATCGCTGTGGATCCTAAGAAGGTACAGGCCATTCAAGAGTAGCCAGCGCCAAGAAATGTGACAGAAGTTAGACCCTTTATGGGTCTGGCAGGTTATTATAGGAGGTTCATAGCCGTATTTTCAAGGATAGCTCATGCTATCACTTCCTTGCAAAGGAAGGAGAAGAAGTTCTAGTGGATTGATGAATGTGAGAGAAACTTCCAGCAATTGAAGTAGCTTCTCACTAGTGCTCCAATCCTAAAGATTGTTGATCCAAGTAAGGATTACGTAGTGTACACGGATGCATGTAAGGAAGGGCTGGGAGGAGTTCTCAGCCAAGAGGGATCTGTAATTTGTTATGAATCCCGAAAGCTGAAAGAGCATGAGAATAATTATGCCACCCATGATTTGGAGTTGGCAACAATCATCCATGCCTTGAGGAAATGGAGACATTACCTCATGGGCAAGAGATTCGAATTAAGAACAGACCACAACGGTCTGAAATATTTATTTGATCAGCCAACCTTAAATTCCAGGCAAATTAGATGGCTAGAATTTCTGTGTGAATATGACTTTGATATCCAGCATATCAAAGGGAAAGAAAATAAGGTGGTTGATGCAATCAGCAGAAAAGCGCACTAATTACATGCTACAGCCATTAGCATGTACATAAATGAGATTAAAGACATAATTCTTGAAGCTGCAAATGTTGATTTGTAGTACAAAAGACTTGTAGCAAAGCTACAGCAGCATGAGAAACCACAAACCAAGGAAAGTTACACCTTGGGAACTAATAGTTTACTTCTGTATAAAAACAGAGTGTATGTACCCAATGACCAAGAGTTGAAGCTGGCAATTCTAAAGGAGATGCATTACATGGTTTTTATGCTGGTCATCCTGGATATCAAAAGACTGTGACAGCAGTCAAAAGCCATTATTTTTGGCCTGGGTTGAAGAAATAAATTGCTGAATACATCGCCAGATGTATGGAGTGCCAGAAAGTTAAGGCGGAGCATAGGCACCCAGTAGGGTTGCTGCAGCCTTTACCTATTCCTGAATGGAAATGGGATGTGGTAACAATGGATTTTATCACAGGATTGCCCAGAACAAGCAAGTAGCATGATTCAATCATGGTGGTGGTGGACAAGCTTACTAAAGTTGCCCATTTTATTCCACTGAAAACCACCCACAGAGCAGCAGAGGTTGTTGATATCTTTTTAAAAGAAGTTGCACGCTTGCATGGAATTCCTAAGACAATTGTGTCTGATAGGGACCCGAAATTCACTTCAGATTTATGGAGAGGATTGTTCAAGGGATTCAGAATGAATCTGAACTTTAGTACAACATATCATCCCGAGTCTGATGGACAGACAGAGAGAGTAAACAGAGTAATCAAAGACATGTTGAGGATGTATGTGATGTATAAACCATCAAGGTGGGAGGACTACCTGCATTTGGTAGAATTCACTTACAATAATGGGTATCATACATCTCTGAAGACGAGCCCATTTGAAGTTCTTTATGGAAGAAAGTGCAACACTCCAGTGAGCTGGGATAATCCAGCTGACAGAACAGTAGTTGGACCTGAACTACTCAAAGAGATGGAAGATCAAATGATAAAAACCAAACAAAATCTGAAAGCTGCCCAGGATAGGCAGAAAAGTTACGCTGATAGTAACAGAACCCATAGAGAATTCAAAGTGGGTGACCATGTTTTCCTAAAAGTGAAAACTAACAGGAGTTCCCTGAAATTGGGAAGTTGGGCCAAGTTGGCAGCGAGATTTTGTGGGCCATTTGAGATCCTGGAAAGGATTGGGCCAGTTGCATACATTCTTGCATTACCTGCATCTAGGACTGTACATAATGTGTTTCATGTTTCAGTTCTTAAGAAATATGTACCTGATACTAATCATGTTATCGATTGGACTGTGCTCCAGGTGGAACCAGAAGGTGTCCTGCAAGTGCATCCTGTACGCATATTGGACAGGAAAAGCAAACAGCTCCGGAATCGATCTATAGAGCTTATAAAGGTCCAATGGACCTGGTACGGTCCTGAGGATGCGACATGGGAGCATGAAGAAGTAATGCAGTCAGAGTACCCGCATCTTTTTGAAAATTTTGAAGGACACACAGAGGCAGTGTAAGTTGCACTGAGGATAGTGCAAAAATAAGGGGAGGGGGATTGTAGTGTCCCCAAGGTCGAGCCCCTTTACAGATCATGATATATGCAATGAATTGTAAATGTGTTCTATAGGCTGGTGAGCCAAGTTTTGTATAAGTTGGAAGGCTTATTTGGTTGTTAGGCCAGGAAGCCTAAGTGTTTGAAGGCCAGGACCCTGTTGTTGTACTTGTATGTATGCAGAATATTTAATAAAATATAAACACTGCCAGGTGCAGACCAACCACGATGAATGAGTGAAGGGGGACTGAACGTCCACAGAGTGGGCAAGGAAATAGGGGCTGGAAGGTGGGAAAGGGGCTAAGTGTTGAGCCTAGGGGGCTTAAGCCTGGGAAATAATATTTTAATATTATTTCAAAAAGAGACATGTTCATTTCTGTTTATCCTAAGTTTTGGAAAGGGAAAGCATGCAAAAGGGATGTAGGCTGATGGAACACATGCAGTTCCAAGGGTGATAAAACGACCAAGATGAGCCATGAGGGGGATCCTTCTCCATTCCACCCGACTGCTTGAGCGTGTACAGGCTCTGAGTAGTACGATTAACTCGACCTCTGCAAAGAATACCTCGTGCATCCTTGAGAGCTGGAAAGCCTGTGATTTTTCTGAATAATCCATACCTCTCTGTCCCGAAGCCGTGACCATGAGACCCATTTTCCATCGCCGAACCAGTTCGAGGAAGCTTGTATCTGGCTTTGAGGAAACTGGTGTATTCCTCTGTTCTGGAACAGGAAATTAAATAGTCTGTGTTGATTTTGGGAATAGCATGTGTGTGTGTTGAATTCTGAAAGGCCGAAACATCCTCTATCTGAGCGCCGAGCCTATGTGTGGAGCCAATCCATGAGACCATCCGCCATTGTGAAACCTGTTGGATAACTCGTGTCTGTTTTCCCCATGGGTGGTTGTGACCATGTAGGACTAGACTGCGTGAGGCTTGTTGGCCTGTGAGTGACTCCTCCAGGTGAGAGAGTGCGCAGAGGAAGGAGAGAAATCCTGGAAGGAACCCTGTAGCTACCATAGAGCCCAGAGAATTTCGGTCCGGTCTGTTCCTGCAACCCAAGGTAAGGGAGACTAGCAGCCGAAGGACTGTCCAAGTGACAGAGAAGGTGCACTCTCCTGGGGTGGAACAGGAATGTGGGGAATGAGGGTCTGTGGGCAGTGAACATGGGAGATTCCTGGGAGAGATTTCTTCCTGGTGGTTGTGTATGACTGAATTCCCTGTAACCTTAGCTTGAGTATGAATTCCTTGCCCTCGGGTGGAGCTCAGTCCCAGCTCGGGGGTGACCCACTATTGAGTTGAGGAGCAATGCGGTCTACGACTCGGGGGTTCATGGAAGACCTGCATTTGGTTGGTGATTTCTACAGCTCTTAAAAGATAACTATCTGAATTATGATTTGATCATGTTTTGCATGACTGAGCTATTTATGTATCATGTTTTCCGTTGTGTAAATGAATTACTATTGAATGCTATGGCTTGTTTAATTGTAGTTGTAACTTATATTTTTTACTTTGAGATTTAAGTGTGTTTAATTGTTTAAATGCATGTGCTTATAATGTCTCTACGAATTATGTAAAAGTCCATGTACAGATTAGTTAGAAGAGGTTTGAAAGCCTCGGTAGTGAAAAAGGGTACACTACATCATAATTTTCCTTTTTAAGAGCATCCAGAAAAAACATTTCAATTTCAATTCCAGATGCCACTTCCATAGTTTTAAAACCCACTAACCATAGGATGGAACCCACAAAAACTATGACATAGCTTTGTATATATTTTTAACCGTAGGGAATTGTGAACTGTCTCCGCCGGACGATCTGAGTTCGTCTTCCAAAGGGCCAAGAAGTATTCCATCTCCTGTGAGTGCTCGTTTAAACCTTTCCCATTCGAGTGCTTGGTCACCGATTAGACCCAGTTAGACCCAACTGATGTGATTCTTTCTAGTATGACACCGGAGGCACAAGAGAAGATGTGTTCTGTGCTTCATAAAGAAAGGTTAAACCACTACTCTTTAAAGTGTTCAATAAAGGTGCCAACAAATAGGAAAATTTGCCAAGGCCCATAATTTTATCCCTAACCACCTAAATCGAGTAGCCATTACCAATCTTCCAACAAATCCACTGGTCTAGTAAAGGCTTTGATTCTAATAAATGCCTCTAGACAGGTGAGGAATCAACCTGTGTGTTTGTTTCCAATCTGAACCAGAGTGAAATAGAAATGAAAGGTAGGTATTTCTCTTTTATGACCTTTTTCCAGATCCCTTCGGTGGAGAGCCCATGCCAAAGTGTTTTTTCCGCCAGTGCTTTGCTAAAGAGTTCCAATTTCTTTATCCCCTACGCTCCAATTTTTTTTTGCCTTGCTAGGTTGTCCCAGTTACAAAGGTGAAAGTGTTTCTTTTCTTTGCCCCCTTACCAAAGGAAAGTATAGATTAATTGTTTAAGTCTTTTAAGAATTGAAGACGAGATAGCATCCAATGACATCCAAAAAATCGGTTGGCTGACCAACACTGCCTTAATCAATACTAGGCAGCCTCCCATAGTGAGCCAACGATTACACCAATGGTCTAGTCTCTTTTCAATTTTTTTAATGAGCTAGCCCCAATCCGCAGATTTGTAATAGCTCGGTTTAAGGAAATATCCCAAATACTTGAGGCCCGAATCTAAAGGTTCAAAAACATACGGAAAGAGATCTTTGAAGGGAAACAGATCCGCCTCCCCCATGCCAGTCAAATGGAAAATAGATTTACCTTCATTTATCTATAACCATGTATCTTTATGAAAAACTTTCAATAAATCAACAATCACAGTCCACTCAGTAATACATGTCTTCGACAAAATCAGCACATCGTCCACAAATAGAAGCTGTAGGATCTTCGTAATCCTTGAGACCTTTATTCATGTTAAAGAGTTGACTTCCTTCTCCTTTTTTATAAGAATTCTTAGACTTTCCATAACCAAGATAAAAAGGAGCGGTGACAGTGGGCATCCATGTCTAAGACCCTTTTCCCTTTGAAAAAATGGTGAAGGTTCCCCGTTTATTAATACATCATAGGAAACTGATGTTACACAGCTCATGATCCACCTTGTAGTTGTTAAACCGAAACCTGCTTTGAGAAGAATCGTTCGAAGAAAATCCCAATTAATCATATCATATGCTTTCCTCAGATCAAGATTTAGGATTAATGCCTTATGGTTTTTTGTTTTTATGCTGTGGATGCATTCCTAAGCCGTCCCCACTACATCCAGAATCTGTCTTCCATGTAAAAAAAGCCAACTTCTCCTCATCCAAACCTTTGGAATGAATTGACCTCAGTCTATTAGCCAATAATTTTTCAATAATTTTATAACATAAATTACAAAGAGAGATGGGGCGGTAATCCCCGAAAGTGGCAAGATTATTAGCTTTTGGAATTAACACGATGAAAGTAGAATTTAAAGATTTTATCACCTCTCCATTCTATCTAGATTCCTCAACCATGTCAAGAAGATCATCACCCACCAGCGCAAAGTAGTGGAGGAATAACTCCACTGTCCAGCCATCTAAGCCTGGGCTTTTATCCTTTGTAAAGGCCTTAATAATATTTTGAATGTCCTCCAATGTGCACGATTTTTCCAATAACTGTGTATCTTCCTTAGTCACCATTTGAGGGTAAAGGTTTTCCACATATGTTTTTTCCTCGTTGATCCTTCCTGCAGTGTTGCCCAGGTGTTTGAAGTACTTAATTGCTTCTGCCTTTAATTTGGTTTTCCCCAAAAGTTTTCGCCCCTCCTCTGAATGAAGGTCCCAGATGTGTTTATTGTTTTTTGGGGCACTTGCTAGCTATGGAAAAACTTAGTATTGAGATCTCTAGTAAGTAACCAAACCACTTGGATGTTCTGGTACCCAGATTCTTCCTCTTCTTTTAATAGTCGTATTCTTGTCGCTTTCTTTTTACTTATCTGATCGACTAAGTCCTCATTTTGCAAATCCACTAGTGATGCATGATATAAATGCAGTAAATTTGTAAAAACCCTAATTAATCCTTTAAATATCATGATTAATAAATATTATTTTAATAAATTATTAAAATAGAATTTTTTTAAGACTTTATTATAATATAATTGTTATTGGTAGTTGAACCAATTTATGGGAGGGATAAGGTGGTTGAGTGATTAATGAAGGGAAGGAGGTGGATAAGGGAGGAGAAAGAAGATAAGTCAAGGGGAGGACTTGGGAAGGAGGGGGTCTTTTGGGTTGAGTGAGATTTTTAATTTAGGAGAAGGTCAGAAATTTGGATAAGAAAAGGAGAAGGGAGGAAGCAGTTTGGGTTGTATATGTTATGCATCTGTTTTTCTTACAACTTACTTGAGGACTCTCACATGGGCACGTGTTGCTGGGAATTTTGAGCTCGAGGGCCGAGAAACCATAAGAAATACTGAGGCTAGGGAGTCAGATAGGTTGTTCCTAGCTGGTTGGGAGGTTAATCAGTTTGGGTAGGATTCATCAACTTCAGTTCATCATAAAGGTTGAGCTTCAATTCAGCATCAGATTGAGGTAATTACATTTCATTATCATTATGTTCATTATTATAATGTTGTTTTTGTTCATCATTATACTTTTGTTGTTGTTTATCATTATACTGTTAAAAATGTCAATTCCTATGCTGGAACAATTTTATTATGCTGGAAAATATAAAAGTAAATAAGATAGTCTCTGTAATTATATTTATGTTTTATGAGTCTCTATATGCACAGGCCTTACACATGGTATCAGAGCCAAGTTTAAAAACTTGGACCAGGGCCTACCCACCTACCCACCTTTGAGATAGAAAGTTAGACATGCATAACCAGAATTTTAAACAACCAATAAACAATCCTTATTTAAGCCTTAAGAAGCCAAAAGTAACCCATAAATGACCCTTGTAACCCTTGGATATAACCAAAATGACCTAGAAACCCTAACCAGACCACCCAGAAGAACCTTGAAGAAGTGTCCAGACTATCTAGAAGAACCCAGATAGAGAAGAGAAGAGATAATGTAGCAGCCACCTGCACATTTCTTTTTTAGCCACTTACACACCTATAAGAGCTATACGAGTCCTTACCTACAAAAAAAAAGCGATAGAAAGAAAAAAAAAACCTAGATTACACAAACTCTTACTCTCAATATGTGAAAGAAAATGAATAAGGAACTCAATTTTTTTTTATGTATATCAAATCTAAATCATATCAAGGAAAATGATTTATTTTTTTAAAACTGAATCCTTAATAATATAGTACCCATTTTCAATCTAAATCATATATATATATATATATATATATATATATATATATATATATATATATATATAAGTCCTCGTACTCTTTCATTTTCTTAAAAAAATAAAAATAAAGATATAATATTTAAAAATCTCCACTTTCTTCTAGAGCAGATGTAAATCACACTTATCTAAATTAATTTGTTTTTATAGAATATTGATACATAATATACACATACATATATCTCATATAATAAATAAATAAAAATTTACATATAAAAATATCCAAAATGTTATTTGAAAGAAAATAAAATTTATTCAAACAAAACTATCTTGATATAAAATTTAAGAAATGAGTTTTGGGTTGACGACAAAGCCAACAAGACTGGTCATGGAATCCATGGCCGTGAGTCCTATGAGATGTCATCACCCAAACCCTCCACACCAACCTAAATTCGAACCATGTGCCTCACTCAACTTGATCGTCGGGTCACTTCCATCATAAATCACGAGAAAATGATAACTAAACCTATCATAACCTGCAGAAATCGCGCTAAGAAAGACACTTCCATTCTAAATCATGAGAAAATGATAACTAAACCTGTCATAACCTGCAGAAATCGCGCTAAGAAATATGAAAACATTAAGACAACTAAACTCTTAAAATATCATGGAATAGATAGAGGAAAAATAATACCCTTGAAAATCACAAGCCTCCACGAGCTAAAGATTAAACCTCAGAAAACAATCCATGGTTGAGATATGTGATCATTTAGCAAATCTGTTTTGGAGCTGCACGGGAATGACCACAACATTTGGAGGTCGACCGTGGCAATGCGCCCTACCTTATGAGTAGGTAAACCTTGCATTTGGAGAACAATAATAACCTTGATGGTTTCAAACTATAGGCACCTCCACAACCCTGAAGGGATCAATCCCTTCTCTTATAAATTGCAAACCATGGATGAATACCTTCAAAGACAAAGCCAGTAGGTTGCATATACGCAGAGAAAGATGAGGATGGCCATGGCGGTCGACCATGTATCCAGAGGCCTCGCAAGAGGAAAAACTAATGGGAAAATGAGATTTTAGGGTTTAGGTATTGAGAGCGGGATGGAGAGGGGGCAGGGCACGTGGGCCTCATGCGAGAACCCACTTTGCCCACCCTCCACTTCATATTTAAGGTTATTTTTTTTTAATTTCAAAATATTTATTTAACTTCTTTTATTTATTTTATATATTTTTTATTATATATATATATATATATATATATATATATATATATATATAATAAAATTTAATTATTTATTGATTTATTTTAATGCTAGATGATAAGTTAATCAATTAATTTAATTATATGGATTAATTATTATAATTGATTAATTAGTAGTAATTAATTAATTAATTAATTAAAGCATTTAATTGATTTATTTATTTTATTAGTTAATCTAATAACTAAATTAACATTATAGAGTTATAATGTTAATAATGGGTTTGTAACTGATGATGGATTACATAACTAATACTATATAATGGTATTAATTAATAACATACATTATGTATATGATTAATGATTGTAATAGTGTTATATTATAATAAATATTATAAAGATTAAAGGTCCTTGTAGAGTGGGGGAGCTTGACACATGTTATGGTGAATAATAAAAGGAATAATAGAAGGCATTTCGTAGGGGATTTGATGCACATTAGAGAGTGTGTTATAAGGATGGCATAGCTAGAAAGGCAAGAGAGTCAGTAGTTTACTTAGGTGAAGACACCGAGCTTAGATGTTTTAACCCTGACCTAGCCGCTTACCCTAAAGAAAGTAACGCTTGTTTACAGACAAGTAATTTTTTTTTATGCCTAACTCTATGTTTACAAGTATAAGTTGAACGAATGTGAATTGCCTTAGATTCTTCCCTAACAAGAATTTGGTTTGATGTAGATTCAATTATTTAAGATGGTTAGGACTCGGGAAAATCATGGTCGAGGGGCATTGTCGTAAGGACCGCCAACGTCGGTGCTGCTACCACCATCGCCTGAATTAGATCTCATTTTGCGCTCTCTGGAGGCTATTAATGAGACTTTAAAGGGGCATCAGTCAGTAGAAGTCAAAGTGGAACCCCTAGAATATTGAGTGGGTAACCCTGAAGCGTCAAGGGATTCAGAGGGAGGGCCTCCACCCGAGGACATCACTAGAGAACTATAGAGGATCAAACTTCTACAATTTGTCGGGGGTTGTGCCAGCGAACATGAAAATGCATGGTTGGAAGAAATGACATGATGTTTCTCCTTGAGAGACCATGCTTCCACATCAAAGAAGAAAATCATGATCTCTCAGCTGAGGGACAGTGCCTTGAACTGGTGGGGTAACCTGAAGAGGAAGTTGCTCCTTACCCTAGACACTGTCTCATGGGAAATTTTCAAGGAAAGGTTCTAGAGGAAATATTTTTCGGCTTACTATGAGGAACAACAGGTGGACGTGCGGGGAAACAAGACTATGGAAGAGTACAAGATCAGGTTCATGGAGTTGGTAAAATATGTCTCATACATGGATACTGATCAAAAACAAGTAGAATGTTTTGTCTATGTGTTGAACCCTAAGATAAGGGCCATGGTATGGATGTGGAAACCTTCGTCAGTAGTGGAAGCAATTGAAAATGCACATTATGCGGAGGATCATATGAGCTTAAACGAAGGTATGAGATCAACCTTTCCACATCATCCTGGATTCGTGGGGAAGACCCCTAGGACCTTCTCTCGGGGAGGGAGCTCTAGGCCACCTCCTTATGGTAATAGATGCACATCTAGGACAGTTTCTATAGGTATTTCAATGGCATCAAGTGCAGCATCCAACTCATCACCGACGACGCAAGCAGGTCCATGACCTTCTCAGGGAAAAGCGAGTAGGGGCAGGGGCTCCAGGAGAAGGAACTTATTTCAGAGACCGTCACAGAGAAATGCACATGTTCCATATCGTGTTACATGTTGGGGATCTGGAGGACCCCATTACTAGCGTGACTGCCCAGAGTTGCAAGTAGGATTTGTGCATAGAGAAGGAAAGGCCCCGATGGGAAGAGCAAGTGGTAGCCACCAGATTTATGCAGCGGTTAATAATCACAAGGTATAAAATCAATCCATGGTGGTGGAGTCATCAGGTATGCTAAATCATGTCAATGTTAAAATTTTATTTCATTATGGTGCTACAGATAGTTTCGTTTCACCATCTGCATTAGAAAAGAGTGGGTTGGCATCCTACGAGCACGATGACTTTAAACAAGTTGAGATGGCTTCGAGGGAAAAACAAGCGGTAGGACCTAGCATTGAAATTTGTCTAGAATATCTAGGAGTGTGTACTACCAGGTTAAAGGTATACGTCACGACTCTCAAGATGTATGACATAATCATTGGAATGGATTGGTTAGAAGCCCATCGAGCTATAGTAGATTATTTCATGAAAAGGGTGCTTTGTGTTGACGATGAAGGAAGGCTAGTAGATATCCATGGTGTATGGAGAAAGGTGTCTCTACGCTTTATCTCGACTATGAAGGTTAAACGGTGAAAGAGGCAATGGTGTCGAATCTATGTAGTGGAAGCAGTGAATGAAAGGAAAGGACCCTCCTTGGATCACTACCCAGTATTGTCAGAGCTTAAGGACATTTTTCCAAAAGAATTGCTAAGGTTACCTCCTGAGAGGGAGCTTGATTTTACTATTGAGTTAAAATCGGGTGCAAAGCCAATTTCCAAGACTCTGTATAGGATGACAGTGCCAGAACTTTGTGAGTTGTAGATGCAGTTGAAAGAACTACTCGACTTAGGACTAATAAGGCCCAGTGTCTCACCTTGGGGTGCACTAGTAATTTTTTTGAAGAAGAAGGATGGTTCCTTATGACTATGTATAGATTACAAGGACTTGAACTGTGCTACAATGAAAAATAGGTACCCAATTCCATGGATAGATGATCTCTTTGACCAGATGAAAGGAGCAACGGTATTCTAAAAAATTGATTTGTGATCAGGATATCACTAGTTAAGGGATCAAGGAAGGCGATATTCCTAAAACTTCCTTTCGAACTCAGTTTGGGCATTACAAGTTTGTTGTAGTACCTTTTGGTTTGACCAATGTGCCAGAAGTATTCATGAGCCTCATGAATGGTGTATTCTGGAAGTACTTAGACCGCTTTGTACAGTTCTTTCTAGATGATATCCTCATCTATTCCAAGAATGAAAGAGAACATGAGGAACGCCTGCGAGTGGTGTTGTTATACCTTAGAGAGAACAAATTGTATGGAAATTTGTCGAAGTGTTCCTTCTTCCAGAAATAAATTCACTATTTAGGTCATATCATTTTTAGTGAAGGAATCTCTGTGGACCCAGAAAAGGTAAAGTCCATTATGGAATGGCCAGTGCCAAAAAATTCTCATGAGGTAAGAATATTGATGGGGCTAGCAAGCTATTACCGGAGATTTGTGGAAGGGTTCTCTAAAATAGAGAAACCCATCACCACTCTGCAGCGCAAGGGGGTCAGGTATGAATGGAAAAAAAAATGTAATAGTGCATTCATCGATCTTAATAGGTTACTAACCAGTGCACCATTTCTATGAGTGTTGGATATGGAAAAAGACTTCACATTTTGCATGAATGGCTCGAAGCAAGGGCTAGGGACTGTGCTAATGCATGATGGAGGAGTGATAGTGTGTGCGTCGAGGAAATTAAAGCAACATGAGGATATTTACACTACTCATGATTTAAAGTTGGCAGCTGTAATGCCAGCTCTGGAACTTTGGAGGCACTATCTAGTGGGGCAAAATTTTGATCTCAAAACAAACCATGAAAGTTTAAAACATCTCTTCACTCAAAGGGATCTCAATGCCAGGTATAGGTGATGGAGTGGGTTTATGAGTGAGTATGATTTTGGAATTTCGTACATCAAGGGAAAGGAGAATGTAGTCGTAGATGCCTTGAGTAGGAGACCACGTGTCTTCTCCTTGGTACCCTTAAAATTCAATCTGAGGGAGCGTGTGTTGATGCAACTTCTTGGAGATAGTTGGTATTTAAAGGTTACTTCAACCCTCTAGAGTGGGAGACAAATAGATCCAAAGTATGAAGGATATATCCTGGAAGCAGATGGAATATTAAGATATCAAGGAAGGATGTACATCCCCGAAGGTGGGGATATTCGAAGCATCATACTGAAGGAAGCCCATAGAACACTTTATTGTGTGCATCTAGGTGTGAAGAAAATGTATGCATACATGAAGAAATTTTTCTTCTCGGTAGGCATGAAGCGCGATATAGTCCATTTCATTGCCAAGTGCCTAGACTGTCAACAAGTGAAAGCTAACCACCACCACCCAGCAGGTCTCCTACAACCACATGATGTGCCTATGTCCAAGTGGAAAGTCATTTCTATGGATTTTGTTGTAGGGTTTCCGCTCACATCTCATAGACACAATGCCATTCTTGTGATAGTTGATAAGTTGACCAAGAGTGCTCATTTTATTCCAGTTAGAGACACTTACGATGTCATTGATGTGGCATGCATGTTTGTAAGTGAGTTCATCCATTTGCATAGGATACCCAAGAAGATAATTTCATATAGGGACCCCAGATTCACTTCGAGGTTTTGGACAAGTTTCCAGTCAACGTTGGGGACACAGTTGAACTTAAGCACAACTTATCATCTTGAAACAAATGGGAGAAATGAGAGAGTAAATCAGGTCATGGAAGACATGCTTAGGATGTATGTTATGGATAATCAAATCCATTGGGAGAAGTACCTACCTTTGGTAGAGTTCTCCTACAATAATAGTTTTCATAGCTCCATCGGAATGCCACCCTACAAAGCTCTGTATGGAAGTGCATGCAGAACACCATTGAGTTGGGAAAGGTTAGAATACCAAGTGGCAATTGGGCCGTAATTGATTCAAGAGATGGAGGAATAGGTGATTCAGATTAGGTAGAGACTAAAGGAAGTACATGATAGATAGAAAAGTTATCCTCATGCACATACGACTGACCGAAGTTGTAAAGTGGGAGATCAAGTTTTCATTCGTAGCAAGCCTAATAAGAGTACCATTCAGTTCGGGAAGGGGAAAAATTTCTCACCTCGATTTATAGGATTGTTCAAAATCTAAGAGAAAATTGGACACGTTTCCTATCGTCATGTATTGCCACCCCACTTGCATAAAACTCATAATGTTTTTCATGTATCTGTTCTACATCATTATGTTGTTGACGAATCACATAAACTAAATTGGAAGGAATTGCAGGTATCAAACACGGGAACCCTCACGGTAGAACCATTACGCATATTGGACCGTAGAGTCCGACAGCTTAGGAATCGTCTGGTAGACCAAGTTAAGGTCCAGTGAGACAAGTATAGCCCAGGATCTGCTACTTGGGAGGATGCTGAGACATTACAACGTGATTATCCCTCACTTTTTTTACAAGCTCGAGAATATGTTTCTCGAATCTTGGGTGTATGTAACTCCACCTTTTGACTTAAACAACTACGATCACGTGAGGCCTAATCACCTTTATTTTCTATTCATTGTGAAACTATTAATGATATACTTGAACTTTTAAGACGTATGAACCTATATGAATGTTTAAACATTATTTGAATGATGATGGATATGATGCGATCTATTATGTGAATGTAAATTATATGAATGTTTAAACGTTATTTGAATGATGATGGATATGATGCGATCTATTATGTGAATGTAAATTCTATGAATTTTTAACATTATTTGAATGATGATGGATATGATGCAATCTATTATGTGAATGAAAATTCTATGAACAATTAACGTTAATTGAATTATGGGGATATTATGCAATCTATTTCTAACTTGAAAATTTTGACATTTAAAGTTTTTGGTATGTAGATACCAAATTGAGATTATGGTCGAATACATTTACATGATGATAATGCATAGATATGTATGAGTTGTGTTATAGACTAATATGGAGGTCAATGGGCTATGAAATAGCCAAAGGATAATGGTAATAAAAGTGGATGTCATGACCACCGACCAAGAAACAATATGGTATGAATCTTTGTATGTGAAATTATGTTGGTTCGAATGCATTGCTATAATATGTGGACCAATGCAAGTTTTTCAGGTGGTGAGACTGCCTAAAACTGAATATATGATGACAAAATTCCCAGCAATATAGTTCCACTATATATTCCATGGTAGGGTGTGGACCCTAGTACTATTAGGAGGGGTGGAGGCATTTCCCACCATGTATCCTCTGAAACCTAGAGTCATGGGAGGACAATGTTAGCTCACGCTCCCCTAGACGTGCGATGATGACTGTCAGTTGTCTACTGGGGAAGCTCAGTCAATATAGTGACACTTCCGCTTACGAGTTCTATTTGGGGTTAGTTCAATATATTTGATGCTCTAAGATAGTCTAGCAGAGGAAGGATAGGGATGGAATATGGAAGTAAGTTAGGAAGGAAGGATGAATAGAAATAGTTGAGAGGGTACATGGATTTGCCTTATAGTGGAATTTATTGTTTTCCCTTTTTGAAAAGAGAATATGTAAATATGTATATTTATAATTGCTTAACTAAACTACAATTGTCTAAATGAACGTTGTTGAGGTAAATTATTGTAATTAAGGGATTTTGAAAACATTTTAATTGGTTTATTATCTTTTATAAAATAATAGTCTTGTTTATTGGATTGGACGCATACAATAATTACTATAGGTGTGATAATTATTTTCATTAGTACATGCACGAGACTTGTATGTGCTAGCTACACATGCATTTCTTGCACATGTGTACTAGTATGTATGAGTTTTCTTTTGCTTACTTACTGATAATGTTGTTTACTGCATATGAATGTATGAACCATGTGTCATTTCCCTTGTATTGTAAATTACTCTAACTTCGGGACGAAGTTTCTTGAAGGGTGGGTGTATGTAACAACCCTAATTAATTATTTAATTAACATGATTAATAAATATTAGTTTAATAAATTGTTAAAAATATATATATATTTAAGACTTTATTATAATATAATTGTTATTCGTAGTTGAACCAATTTATGGGAGGGATAAGTTGGTTGAGTGATTAATGAAGGGAAGGCGCGGATAAGGGAGGAGAAGGAAGATAAGACAAGGGGAGGACTCGGGAAGGAGGGGGTATTTTGGGTTGAGTGGGATTTTTAACTTAGGAGAAGGTGAGAAATTTGGAGAAGGGAGGAAGAAGTTTGGGTTGTATCTGTTATGCATCTGTTTTTCTTACAACTTACTTGAAGAGTCTCACAGGGGCACGTGTTTCTGGGAATTTTGGGCTCGGGGGCCAGGAAACCGTAAGGAATCCTGGAGCTAGGGAGTCAGATAGGTTGTTCCTAGATGGCTAGGAGGTTAATCAGTTTGGGTAGGATTTATCAACTTTAGTCCAACTTCAGTTCAACATCAGGTTGAGCTTCAGTTCAACATCAGATTGAGGTAATTACATTTCATTTTCATTATGTTCATTATTATATTGTTGTTTCTGTTCATCATTATACTGTTGTTGTTGTTCATCATTATACTGTTAAAACTGTCAATTCTTATGCTGAAACAGTTTTATTATGCTAGAAAATATAAAAATAAATAAGATAGAGTCTATGTAATTATATTTATGTTTTATGAGGCTTTGTATGCACATGCCTTACAAAATCCACTTCAAGAGTGTCCATCTTTTGTTGCAAAAGTTTTGTATGATGCCTACTCCACTTTTTTATTTCCAATTTAAGGCATTGGAGCTTCCAAAATAGTTTGCGTTGGCATCCAGTCTCTTGAAAAAACTTCGGATCCTGCCAAATGTCTAAAACAATACGGGTAAACTCTGCTTCCCTAATCCAACTCGGGTTTAGTTTAAAGGGGTAGCATCTCCATTGTTGGGTGCTATCAAGTTAAAGAACTATGGGGGCATGTTCTGAGACAAAGGGAAGCACCACCCAGGCTCGGTATCGGGTCACCTTCTCAAGTAAATCAGACGAGACAAAGTGTCTATCCAGTCTTTTGGAAATGCCATCCGCCCCTTGCCGACCATTTCTCCACGTTGGAACTAGAACCTCTGGAAGGATAACAACCGATCCTCTAGTTGTGAAATTGTCTTTTAGGAAACTTGCCAGTGGGTCCGGGTGACCAAGAGAGCCCCAACTGTCCCCTTCGAGTAACGTGAAGTTGAAATCTCCGACGACTATTAAATTCAAGTAAGAGAGGAGACCACGATATTTGACCTTCTGCCAAAACTCTTTCCTATTAGTGCATGGGCCATACACATTGAGGAAAGAGAGATGTTCCTCTAATTCAAAGTTGTATCAGTACAAAATATTCCCCCACAACAAACGTAAGGTCTTAAATCAAAATGCTCTGGGTCCCAAGCCACTAAAAGACCCCTTGATCTTCCAGTTGAACTAATCGTTTCTGAGTACCACTCAGTTTTAAGGCGATGGAGGAAAGACAGGGCATGATGCTCATCCACTAAGGTTTCTTGAAAAAATAAAAACTTTGGTTGATACTGATGAAAAGACGACGAACCGAGGCGAGTTTATGGGATCCGCCCACTCCCCTTAAATTTAAGGACAAAAGGATCATGATTTCAGAAGAGCTAGGAATTTAATGCCTCTAAGCACCCCAAGATCTGAATTAGAAGAAGATATTGATACCTATTCCTTTAAGAAAATCTCTGCTCGTTTCCAAGCACTCCTAGTTTTGATGGGTGATAGTTCAGAGCCTAAACCCTTCGATCACACAAATCCCTTAGAGCCCGAGGCCGAAATATCTCCCCCATGGCTCTGAGAAGAATGACAACAAGATGACGATGGTTTGACATAAACAATCTCCTTCCCTCGGTAGGTGTGTAAACCTTGTGGTTTCGGAAGTTCGTGGAGCACCGAAACGAGAGTATTCGAGCCTGCAAAGAGGTTACCTGCCCCCCAAAACACCTTACTAGACCCCGAATCAAATCTGGGATCCTGGAGAAAAGTAACATGAGTCTCAGGAAAAAATAAATATTTTGTATTCCCCAAGGGTTGACCCATACAAAGATCTTCATCCACAGGGTCAGGCTTCGACCCTCTCCCCAACCTCCTCTAAACTGAATCCAACCACAACATCCTTTGATCAGAGGGTATGCTCGTAACACCTACAGAGTTCCCCAAGACTTCCCTAATAGAAGGAGGAGGGAGCATAGAGGGACTGCTTTCTCTTTGTATCAGTAATTGCCCCCCCCCTTATGCTAAGGCACTTACATGGGAATAAATCAGGAAGGGGTTCCAACATCGGTGAGATGACAGGGGAATCGGAAGGAGTAGGTATGAATTTCCTACCCATCAATTGATCCAGACTAAGCCTTTCCTAGGAAGAAAGAGAAAAATAGAGAGAGGGACACAGAGTCTTAAGCTTACTCGTGAAACATGTGTCTGAGTTGTCCTCCCCGGGCGATTCTTCTTCAGGGATATGAACATTCCAACCTCCAGACGAAAATTCTGGAGGATTTGTGCTAGGTGGGTTCCGTAACAAGTCAGATTCGAATGATGAGTCCTCCTGAAATAAACCTTTGCATTCCTGAAGGAGATGTCTAGTTTGTCTGCATCTGGTGCACCGAAAAGGAACCCCCAAATAATCGAGGGTGTGAGTTCGAAGCATCCCCCTCCATTCTAGTTCCACAGCTTCTGGGAGGCCCGCATGTATGTCCATTTCAACAAACACTCTGCACATACGCTTGGCTCCAGCATAAAGAGCCTCTTCATCGACTACCAGACACTGACCGAGCCCACTGGCTATCTCCGTTAAAGCCCGCTTGTTCCACCACTGGAGAGGCAGGCCAAGCATCAAAACTTATAGATGGCAGAAATGGAAATAATCTTTTGTAGGATCAAACGAGACTCGCCACTGTTTAAGCATTAGACTCTCACCATTAAATCATTAAAAACCACTTTCATCATCTTAAGTGGAACACAAAAACTGCGCCCCCCTCGAAAAGAGGAGCGTTGCCTCAATGCGCAACATGCACACTAAAGTAGGATAAAAATCTAAGGACCAGCCAGTAAAACCTCCAGATGACGATAACCACCAGATTTTAAGATAAAAGAGTACATGACAGAGAAGGAACAGTGCCCCAAGAGGAACCGAAGCCCCAATAAAGTAGAGGTAAAGGCTAACAAGCCCGGAGGGTAACAGTCCAAACAACAATCTGAGTAATAAACAAGAAAGAAAAAAACTACAATAGACGCCTGGTGTCTGAAAGATACTCCACTAGCTATAGATTAACCAGTGTAACTGATCACTAAACCTCCATTTCCAGAGCACCGTTATAGGTAGAACGTCCATTGATCCTGCTGGTTCGGCTCCTCACCCATGCAAACTTCCTCCTTTTTTTTTCCACTAGAAATTCCACATTCAATGAAATAACGTTAAATTTATATATAGTTGGCTAAGATTCCATAATTTTATGATATAAAAGTGTTTGTTCGATGGACAAAATGTTAAATTCCAGCCCTACTCTCTCGTACGAACAGAATAATACTTTAATTTAATTGTTTAAAATATAAGTAATCTTAATATCAAATAGAAATCACCTTTAAAGCTTGAAGCTACAATCCGAGAGCTTTCTTAGACTTGATATTAAAATTGAGAAGTAGGCGTGGGAATTTTTTTTTTGGGTATAAAAAATATAATATATCAGCCTATTCGATTCGTATAGACATTGGAACGTGCAAAGCAAGTATAGAGACAGGGATTTGATAACATTATAAGAGAGAAATATACAACTTGCTACGCAATTAGCAATTGTGGGGCTGGTGTATACCGTCTCATATACTAGGAGGTATATATTAAGGCCATTCGAGGATCATTCGAGGATTGGCCGATTAGCCGTAGTATTGAATGTTTTGAAGTACGTTGTTTATGGCTTGTTTTATTAGTTGATATCTATATACTTAGTTTATATACTTAGTTTAATTGTTTTATTTTTTCTTTCTTTTATTTTTAGTGATATTTGTTTGAAATTTGGTAAAAAATTATTGGATATGTAGATTTGAGTGGTTAATTCTATATAATTTTAGCTTGTCCGGGTTTTTGAAGAAGCTGAATCTATTTTTGCACTAAAAAATGCAATTTAAACAAAAAAAAAAAAGTTGTGATTTCATACCAATTTATGAAGGGAAAAAACTTAAAATGGTTAGAAAACGACTTTTAGATATGGTTGATGCACATATGATTCCATGATATCATAACTTTATGATAAAAAAATGAATGTGGTCTAGGCTTCCTCCACCCGAGCTCGACAGCATCGCCCGCCAAATTGAGAAAAAATGTTACAGACTACCGTTAGCTGTGAAAACAACAGCAGCTTATATGGCAAACGTAAGGAAGCTACCTAATGAATGGGAATCTGAGTTGCAAAGTCTGAATGCCCAAGCACACATGAACGACAACTTTCTCGATTTTGAGGTCAAGTTACCAGGCTTTGCCTGATCATCTCAAACCTTGTTTTCTCTACTGTTCTGTTTTTCCTCAAAGCATTCAAATAGATTGCGAATATTTAGTGCATGCGTGGATTGCAGAAGGATTCGTTTGTGCCGATCAAGAAGTAGGAGGAGACACATACCATCTTGGACGCTCCTACTTAAATGAACTTATTGATCGATGCCTAATCGAAGTTTCACAGGTTGCTGGGGATGGGCGAGCAAAGTATTGTAAAATTCATGATTTATTGCTCGATTTTGCAGTTTTCGAATCTCAGGCTGTCACTCCATGTTTGTTGAACGCTGGAAAAAAGGAGACAATATTTCCAGTGGAACAGTGCCGGGACGCACGTAGAATTCCATTGATTAAAAACGATATATCCACAATCAAGGGGAACATTCACTCTCCAAAGCTTCGCACTCTATTGCTGTGGAATAATATTAATCTTCAATCAATGCCTGCAACATTTTTTAATAAGCTGAGATATCTATGTGTGTTAGATTTAAGTGAGAGTTCCATCAAGTCATTGCCCTCCTCTATAGGAAATTTAAATCATCTCAAGTTATTGAATTTATCGAGGACAAAAATTGAGAAGTTGCCGAGATTCTTGAGTGGTCTCACAAGCCTCCAGATTCTCGACCTGAGTTGGTGCGAACATTTGCAGAAGCTGCATTCGGGGGTTGGAAGGTTAATTTTAAATTGATAAACAGTAAAAAAATATTAAATTTAAGATTCCTGAAAACTCTTACTTTCCATATCTTCAAATTTCAATAGCCTGGTAACCAGATTAAAGAGTTCCCAATTTCCATTGAAAGGGCGATTTCGAATGTTGGAAAATGTTGTCCTTTTATAATTGGTTTATTGGAGAAAGTAGAGTAGAGTACACAAAAATTGGAATTGATAAGTTTTCAAAATATGTGATGAAAGAATCAGTAGAGTACACATATTTTATGACCAAATTCGGGAAAAGTTGTTTTTCAAATATTGACAAAAATAAGGCCAAAACGTTGGCTTTGTTATGTAATTTTAGTAAACTATAATGAAAAAAAATGTCCAAACATGGCCAAAATCAAACCGATTAACTATTTTGCTTGAAATTCCTCACGTTTATGTCATAGATGGCATAATCTAGGACAATCAGGGCTTTTCAATTCTTCCAAGTTAATCTGTGTTAACCATACTGAATTTGAATATGAAAACATTGAATTTGAATATGAAAACATTGCACGAGCTTGACATGCAATGGGCACAGCAATGTATTTTTCACAGCATGAAGGATACAAATAGGAGGAACAGCTGAAGCTAAATTTTCCGCTTTTTTGCTTCATTCCGAATCAATTTTACGAATAGGAAGAACAGCTGAAGCCGAATTTTTCCGCTCCTTTTCTGCACTCAGAGTAAATTTTATTGTCTGGCCAGGAAGGAAGGAATTCTTCACCTCAGAAAGTCTTTAACCTGTATATATGCGGTAGATTAAAGGAAGAGTGGAGTTGTTTTCAAAATTCTAGACATTGAGTGCTTATTTTGAGCTCTACTATGCAGTAGGTTCCAAAAGTTCGTACCCTAGGAGGACTCTATAATAAATTAACAGTTAAGATAATTAGGAATTGATAGGATTTTAACCTTTGGGTTATTTCCATTTTTTCGTAGGTGATCTCCATTTTTTTCCTTTTCATTTTTTAAAGCTTTTGTAGGGTTTTCTAATGAAGCTTAGTATGTCTGTGGCACCTTGCGTGTTGGAAGATTTGATGAGTATAGTTTCGTTTAGTTTTCATGGAAGATTTAGTTTATTATTGTCATTTTATTGGAGTTTGTCAACGTTTTAAGTATATTATTTTGTTTCTCCTTACACTCTATCATGTTTTTATCTGGGCTATGGTGTCTTCTTTGGTGCAGGGTTGCAAAGCAATGAGATGGAAGTCTCAAACTTCAGAATATTTAATGCCATATGATTGAGTGCCTATTAAATATTTGAGCACGTGTTTTGCTATGATTCAATGACCTTCAGAGGGTTGATGCATAAACCTTGAAAGTATTCCTACAACAAAAGTTATGTCAAGACGAGTAGTAGTAAGATAAATCAAGCTTCCAACAAGTTGCCTATACTTTGTTGGATCTTCAAATGCAATGCCTTCATGTGAAGTAAGATCTAGATTCTTTAGTAAGATAAATCAAGCTTCCAACAAGTTGCCTATACTTTGTTGGATCTTCAAATGCAATGCCTTCATGTGAAGTAAGATTTAGATTATTTAGTAAGATAAATCAAGTTTCCAACAAAGTGCCTATACTTTGTTGGATCTTCAAATTAAATGCCTTCATGTGAAGTAAGCTTTAGATTCTTCTCCATTGGAGTAGAAACATAATTACAATCCTACATTCCAAATTTGCTCAATAGTTCTCCAATATACTTTTTCTGAGAAATAAAAATGTGCTTCATTTTTTTTATCTACTTCAATTCCTAAATAATAATGTAGTAATCCCAAATCTGTCATATAAAAAACCTTTTGCAACTGCCTTTTAATAGAGGCTATATAATCATCATTATTTCCTGTGATAAACAAATCATCTACATAAACAACTATCTAGATATACAACTAATCTTCTAATTTTCTTAACAAATAGAGTTGCATCATCTAGATTGAAATGCTTATAATTCAACTTGAGAATATATTTAATGAACTTTCCATACCATGCTCGGGGTGCTTGTTTCAAACCATACAAAGATTTCACCAATTTACATACCTTCTCCTCTTTTCCTTTAATAGAAAAACCCTCTAGATGTAACATATAGACATCTTCTTTTAAATATCCATTTAAGAAAGAAATGTTTACATCCATGTGATGTATTTTCCATCATTTTTGAGGTGCAAGAGACAATAAACTTCTAATAGTGTCCCATTTTTCAATAAAAGCAAATGTTTCTGTGTAATCAACACCTTCTTTTTGAGCATACCCCTTTGCTACAAATCTTGCTTTGTGTTTATCAAGTGAACCATCAGCCTTATATTTAATTTTATAAACCCACTTACAACCAATTGGTTTAATGCCAATAGGAGGATCCACCAATTGTTTTTTTTAATAAGAGCATCATACATTGCATCTTTCCATTTATTACAACTAGCAGGTTCATTAGCAGTAGCAGGAAAATTTAATTCGAATTCATCATACCTTTTGAAATTGTCTTGGTTTCTGTTGATCTATGTACTGATTGCTATGGTGATGGCTCATTTTGAAGAATAGGTTTTTCAAGACTAGTTTCTGATTCTACATTATTATCATCCAATTTTTGTTCTACAGAAACATTATTATCATCCAATTTTTCTTCATCAAAAACATTATTATCAACCAATTTTCCTTCATTAGAATCATTATTGTCAACTAATTTTTCCTCATTCTCTGGTGTTGTTACATAATGAAAATTAATTGAAGGAAAATCCACAAACTGATCTAGAATATGAATCCCCCCTTCAGGATGTGGAAGATCGTTATCCTATTCATAATATAACTTCTTGGAAGAGAATCTATCCAAATGATTGAGTTGTATATCAACAGTAAAAGCATCTTTATCAAATTCAAGAAAAAACAACATCTCTTGAAACAACAAATTTATTGTTTTGCTCACATACAACCGATAAGATTTGGAGGCATTAAAATACCTCAAGAAAAGACATTTGTGAATTCTAGCACCCAATTTGTTGTGTTGTTGTTTAGGAATTAAGGTATAGCATGGAGAACCAAAAACTCTAAAATGTTGAACAACATGAAGACGATTATACCACATTTCATAAGGAGACTTATTATTGATGGCAATAGAAGGACACTGATTTTGAATATAGACAACACAATACTGCTTCTCCCCAAAACATCAACTTGAGATTCTAAAAAAACATCATTGACCTAACCATATTAAGCAAAGTTTTGTTCATCTATTCTGCCACACCATTTTGTTGTGGAGAATAAGGGACAATGGTCAGATGTTTAATACCATTATCCTACAAGTACTTTTCAAATTAATTAGATGTTTATTCGTTACCATTATGTGATTGTAGAGTGCCAATATTAAGTTGAGTTTCATTTGTAATCCATAAATGAAAATTCATAAAAGTTGCAAAACCTGATATTTCTCTTTCAACAATAAACCCAACAAATCTTGGTGTATTCATCAATAAAGGTCAGCACATATTTATTACCATTAGCATATGGAGCAGGAATGGGCCCACATAGATCATAATGTATAATTTCTAACTTCTTGGAAGCTCTGAAAGTAGAGCCATAGAAAGGATGTTGACAATGCTTGCCTAAAATACAAGCATTACATGGAGAAAGTTTTCATAGAATAGTAGGAATCCATTGAATACCTTGTTGTTTAATAATGCTGATATTATCATAATTAATATGACCAAAATGAGCATGCCGCAACAAGCTTGAAGACAAAGTAGCACTATGTTGAGCCAAAAGAGAAGAATTGGATGGAAAAGATGTTGTCCCTTTGAGTTTTAAAATTTTGTGTTCTTCAACACCATTCATAACAATCACATGATCATAGGGCAAAATCATGAAGATGGGTAACACTTTTGTTTGTTTTATGACAAAAAGAACTGTATTTTCACAAGTTCTTCAACTTCCGGCATACAAAAGTATTTTTTTTATTTAGAATTTCACTTTACAGTAAAAACAAAACTTGTGAATAATTTTGTTTTATTTCTAATGACTATTTTTCAATTTTTTTTTATCAAGATTTGATATGTCAATTTGACAATTGTTTAAGAGTATGTTCCTTAAACATGAAAGGAATGATAATGAGTTATTGTTTTCCACAACAATGTATCTATTATTAAACTTATGTTTTTAAGAAATGAAATATACTGCAACAATCTACAAAGACTCTGTTTTATTATGACTATAATTTTGAATCTAATGGATGAATATTATAATTTCTAGAATTTTTTTAAGTTGACCAAGATGAAAACATTGCAGATCTTAAACACATGTTTTTCTACACCTTGTATCTATCTTAATTTTTACTTAAAAGTAAAATCTAAAAATACCCTTTTGAAGAGAACAGTTTAACAATTATGAATATAAATTTTCCATAATTTTCCGTTGTGTATTTTTAGAGATATGGATTTTTCATTTCACCGAATCATAATCTCACCTAAAAATATTATGCAGTGATTTTTTTTATAAAATTAAATAAAATTAGATAAAAACAATGAAAATGATAACAAATTATACCCAATGAAAGTAGATTCAATTTTAAAAATGTTGGTATCAATTCTCAAACTTAATTCTGAGTATTTGTAGGAGTCCGCTACCTCCAAAGATGAAGCAAGATGGAGAGAATTTGGAGTTTCCTGCAAACAATCCCATTTTTAAGTTTTCGGCCGAAATATTCTTTCGGCCGAAACCTAGTTTTTAACGGAATCCGTTAAAAATAAACGTTTCGGCCGAAATATGCTTACCACGGGAAAATAATTCATCCAAAAAACATTGTACACGAATTTCAAGGGCACGTTAAATTTGACGTGAAAATTTTCGGCCGAAAGAAACATTTGTTCGGCCGAAAAATTGCCGCTAGAAATTTTGGAGACCCGATTGTCACAAAAGTGTTACACAGATTCATGATTTTACCCCATATGATCTTCTTATTTCAATTATACCATGAAACAAATGTGAGAACCTTTTAAGTTCTCTTTATACAAGAGAAGGATACTCTAGGATTTCCTCCCTGTAAGGAGCATGTGCCACATTTTGTGAGAAGGTTTCAGCCATGCGATTCATATTCAAAGCAAATCCAGAAATGTATCCAACAAAGTCTAGTGAACTCCATTAATACATGGTTGCAAAATTAAATGTCTGAGTTTTTTTTTGCATTCTCACTTGATTAAGTAGATATCTAATTGCACATATGCACATAATTATGATAATTTTACTCATGTTCATATGTAATGATTAGAAATTATTTTCTCATGTTCACATGAAATTAATCATCAATAAAAGGTCCTCGTTAGAGGATCACTTATTAATAAAGGGGGTACATACATTGCTAACTACGAACTGAATATCTTAAAGACACAACGTGATAAAGAAAAAAATTAAATTTTAAAGCATTTAAAATGTGAATGAAAGGATAGTAATTAATTATCCTAAAGCTCTTCCCTATATACAAAAAATTCTTATCCCCTAAAAAAAAATGAAAATTTGGTACCATTTTACAAAATTCAAAGTTCATTGAGAAATTGAAAGAATTGAGAAATATGACAATATGGTAGCACCAACAATGAAGAAATTCTAAAAGGAATGTAATCACTAGTGATTATATGGTTTGAAGCACTAAATGAAGTGAAAATAAAATTATGATTAGGTAATTTTTAATTTGAAGCACTAAATGAAGTGAAAATAAAATTATGATTAGGTAATTTTTAGTTTGAAGCACTAAATAAAGTGAAAATGAAATTATGGTTGGGTAATTTTTGGAAATTTAAAATGTGAGAGAGCCATTTGTTAATATACACTATTTAATTAATAAGTTATTAAGTTTATAGTAAATATTTGTAAATTATTTAAATACAAAACAATATTTTATAACAAAAAGTCTAAATCTTATTGAACACTTCTTACGTGCATCCATAATGTGAACACATTTACTAGCACACTAATAACATTCTATAATTTTTTAAGATAAATTAGATATTGTATAATAAAATGATTAATGCTTATCAATGATTATATAATGATAGATCAATGTGTTTATGGTTTAAAATAAGCACTAACTAAAGCTTTATCACAAGATAATAAAAACAACCTATGCACCTTATATGTGACCACACCAATAACTGTTTGTAATTTTGTTATATAAAAATCATTTTTATATAAAAAATATCTAAATTTTATGTGGTATGTTTGATATAATAAGGAACTCGTGCACTTACTATTAGAGTATGATTAAAATTGATTAAAACCAATAGTTTAATATAGAATGGTAATAAGGATTATTGGTGTGTCTATAACTAGAAATCCCTCATGCACCCTATATGCGAGCACACCAAAGTTCCCAATATGATTTAAGTGGGTTAACTGAAAAAACGTTTCAAAAACATTTGGCCTCTCTCTTCTATTAATAACCTCCACTATAAATCAAGAAGGGAGAGATTTTTTGGAGAGGTTCCTCATAAACTTCCGTTAGAAAGTGTTTTCCTTGTAGTGATGGTTTGAGTAGCAATTTTTAGTGTATCATGAAATGCTCTTAGTTTTCCATGTCTTTTGCTTTTCATGACCCAAAAAGAATTCACAAAACCAATGCATTAAAATGACAACAAGCAAAATTTCGACCAAACCATGAAAAATAAATCCACATCCACCAATGCAATCATAAAACATGAAATCATAGGACCAAACCTACCATGATAATGTACCATTATATGTAGCAGTTATATCATTCAATTCCACAACACAACTTTTGTCTAAACCACCTTGAATGAAAAAAAAAAAAAACATACCACCAAACTGTAATACCCTTGTTTCCCCAAGTTTGTAAATATAACTATAAATGACCAAGAGACTAATATGACAGACCAGATATGTGTGAATGTTGGATTTAATGAACCTGTTGTTATAAAAGGTCAATGTATGTATTTTCTATTATTAATAGAAAATGGATAGGTGTTGCATAACTGCTGAAAGGGGGGTTTGCCAAGATAGACCATGATGCTATGAGAGAGATGGTGAGGGGAACCATAAATGATTGAGATGACCCCCCACCAAACCAATACCTTACTGGATTTAATGACTCGGACTCAGAACATTCCTCTGATCGAGAAATGAATTACAAGTCAGACTGGTAGCTGGAAGAGTCATCCTCAAGAGTTAATGAGGAGATCGGGCAGAGTACCCTATTCCAAGGCCCTAGTCCTGAGCTAGTGTATGCACCCTACAAACAAAAAGTCTACTTGATTTTAATTAGCGTTTCTTTTAATGGGATTTTTAAGTCACAAGGTATGAAAGTGAAACTGATGGTGTGTAAAAAGACTCAAAGCAAAATGAATAAGAAATGCTTGGAAACAAAAACTTTTACAAAAAAAAATAAAAAAATGCAAAACCAACCACTTTTCAATAAGAAAGACTTCTTTCCCTTTTTGAATTTTCTAAGATTCCATGCAAGAAATTATGAAAAAATACTCTTTCCTAGCTACTGATGCAACAACACAATCTTTAAACCAAGAAGAAAATGAAACAAGAATTTTTTTTTTTTTTTTATTTAATTGCAAAATGACGCAACAAGGAAAAATGCTGACAAGCACAAAACCAAGAGAACAAAATAAAATTCTGGCTTAAGGCACATATCGCAAAGAACCAGAGAAAAGAATCACCAAAGCAATCAAGAAATCACTGATCCTAACACTTGTCTAAAAATCATAAAACAATTTTTTTCTTTTGTCTTTTCTATCAAAACATGAACTAATAAAAACACAAGCTAAGGATAAGAGGCCTTAACCTGCTGACTGTGTAGCCCCAGACTCAAAACCCCTAAGAGGATCTCTTCTCACTACAGGAGGGAATGACTGTCCCACCCAAGCTGAAAAGCTACAATCAAGCCCGCAACTGTCACCAAAACAGCACGCGTGCAAACACGTGCTGAGCTAACACAGTGTGCGGGTACCCCCAGGCTAAACCTGAACAGGCCGCGGGTATGACTAAAAGCTCAAATAAAACAACACACAGACAACCCAGACCTGAAAAGGGCCTCTGGTATTGACAACCAGGGTCTCTGAAAGGCTTGGATGCTTCTACTTTAACAGAAAAGGAAAATTTGCAAAAAGAAAACAAATGCAAAGAATAACCAACACAATAAGGCAGACTGAAAGCAAGACAATAAACCAATCAAGACCCAAACAGGATCCAGAAAGCCCCCTGAGAAGGTAAACTTCTGACAGGGAAGAGGAGACTGCCTCTTAAGCTTCATGGGCTCTACACGCTACTGAAACCACTACAGCAGGCATTCAAACGCGGGTTGTAGAAGGTTAGGGCACGGGTTACACGCGTGCAAGCCTTCTGCAAGCCGTGTGTACCTCTGTGTGTCCCGAGAATGAATGTCAAGCAACAGTCAAGGAAAAAACTGGTATTGATAACCAGGTTCCCTGCTAGCTTTGACCTAACAGAAAACAAATAAGCAAAGAAACTGAAACTCTACTTCTTTGAACTACCCAAAAAACCTTCAAAGAAATCTAGAAACCCTAAGAGTAAATATCCCCAGTGGAGTCGCCAATTCTGTTGTTGGGAAATTATACCCTACGGACTAACAAGCTAGGGCTTAAACTTGCATGCAGATCATGACCCTTAAGAAATTACTTTTAACCTTCTACCCCAAACCTAAAACCCTTTTTC
>ML791451.1:177496-222069 GCA_009831015.1 Picea engelmannii
TTCCTCCACCCGAGCTCGACAGCATCGCCCGCCAAATTGAGAAAAAATGTTACAGACTACCGTTAGCTGTGAAAACAACAGCAGCTTATATGGCAAACGTAAGGAAGCTACCTAATGAATGGGAATCTGAGTTGCAAAGTCTGAATGCCCAAGCACACATGAACGACAACTTTCTCGATTTTGAGGTCAAGTTACCAGGCTTTGCCTGATCATCTCAAACCTTGTTTTCTCTACTGTTCTGTTTTTCCTCAAAGCATTCAAATAGATTGCGAATATTTAGTGCATGCGTGGATTGCAGAAGGATTCGTTTGTGCCGATCAAGAAGTAGGAGGAGACACATACCATCTTGGACGCTCCTACTTAAATGAACTTATTGATCGATGCCTAATCGAAGTTTCACAGGTTGCTGGGGATGGGCGAGCAAAGTATTGTAAAATTCATGATTTATTGCTCGATTTTGCAGTTTTCGAATCTCAGGCTGTCACTCCATGTTTGTTGAACGCTGGAAAAAAGGAGACAATATTTCCAGTGGAACAGTGCCGGGACGCACGTAGAATTCCATTGATTAAAAACGATATATCCACAATCAAGGGGAACATTCACTCTCCAAAGCTTCGCACTCTATTGCTGTGGAATAATATTAATCTTCAATCAATGCCTGCAACATTTTTTAATAAGCTGAGATATCTATGTGTGTTAGATTTAAGTGAGAGTTCCATCAAGTCATTGCCCTCCTCTATAGGAAATTTAAATCATCTCAAGTTATTGAATTTATCGAGGACAAAAATTGAGAAGTTGCCGAGATTCTTGAGTGGTCTCACAAGCCTCCAGATTCTCGACCTGAGTTGGTGCGAACATTTGCAGAAGCTGCATTCGGGGGTTGGAAAGCATAATCTTTTGCTGTATCTCAATCTGAAGGGCTGCGAAAAGTTGGAGCTGTTTCCCTTCGAGATATCGAAGCTCGTGTTTTTGCGGACTCTAAAGGGCGTTGTATTTAAAACGGATCGGAAACTAAAAGCGGCGAAAGCAACCAGCTTCCAGTGGACGGATCTCAAATGTTTAATCCATCTGCAATGCCTATCGGTAACATTCACAATATCCCATGCACCATCAGAATCAGAATCAGAATCACCAGGTATTAATCTCAACGAAGGAACTTTTGGTGGTTTGACCGAGATGCGGAGACTCTTCTTGGAAAATAAAAATACTAATAATTCTGATGGCCATGATAATTCCTGCCTTCTACATCTTCCTAACGACATGGGACTCATGCATCGCCTTGAAATCGTTCATCTTCGTAACTGCGCCCTACCCAAATGGATCTCTAGGCTTCAAAACCTCATGGTGCTCGTGTTAGAAGGAGATAGCAGTGCTAGTGTAGATTATAGAGGCATATATATTATACCTAATCTGGCAGAGCTACGCTTGTCACACAACAAAACCTGCATTCAGCTTCCAGAAGAGTTTGGAAACCCTAGGGCATTTCCCAAGCTGGAAAAGCTCACCATTGAAGATTTTGTAGGTTTGGAAAATTTCCCCCCGTTAGAAGAGGGAGCAATGTCTATGTTGAAGTATTTGACGGTGAAAAACTGCAATGCTTTGAAAGACATCCCGGAAGAAGGATCATTAGACAAGCTGGCTAGTCTAACAGAAGTAGACGTTCAAGGCTGTCAACATTGGAAAGAAGGCATCCGCAAAGGCGGCCATAACTGGCAGATTTTGAAGGGGCGCAAAATTAAAATCAAAGTGACATAACTGTGATTGTCCCTTTTGACATACCTATGGGCAGTATCAGCCATATTTATGGTAGGCGGCTATTCAATTTCTTCAAGTTTGTTTTTTCGACATCGTTTCTCACAACATTTCCGATTCAATGTGTTGTACCGTTTTTAAGAGCAATGTATTTCTGTTCGATTCTTCTTTATGAAATTTGTCTTTTGACTATTTTATTAGGTAATATTTTATTGGAAATCTTCGAGTACTTCTTAACTTTGTGAATGGTAAATAGGTTGGATGGGAAATGGCTTTGTGAATGGTAAATAGGGTGGATGGTAAATTGATTAAACAATAGGTTCTGACGTTGGTGGTAGGCTCTTCCACTATATAGCTTCACATCTAGTTTAGAACTACTTGAGTTAACCTTTAAAATTATCTTTATCCTATCCTTTTCCTTGTATGGAAACACCTATTAAGCTTCATACATTTCTTCTCATTTAATTAAAATAAAGACAGCCAAAACAATTCCCACAAAACACTTAGCTAAAGGAGTAAGGTAATTGGGGATTATGGTTAATTTTAAATTGATAAACAGTAAAAAAATATTAAATTTAAGATTCCTGAAAACTCTTACTTTCCATATCTTCAAATTTCAATAGCCTGGTAACCAGATTAAAGAGTTCAAAATTTCCATTGAAAGGGCGATTTCAATGTCGGAAAATGTTGTCCTTTTATAATTGGTTTATTGGAGAAAGTAGAGTAGAGTACACAAAAATTGGAATTGATAAGTTTTCAAAATATGTGATGAGAGAATCATTTTATGACTAAATTCGGGAAAAGTTGTTTTTCTAATATTGACAAAAATAAGGCCAAAACGTTGGCTTTGTTATGTAATTTTAGTAAACTATAATGAAAAAAAATGTCCAAACATGGCCAAAATCAAACCGATTAACTATTTTGCTTGAAATTCCTCACGTTTATGTCATAGATTGCATAATCTAGGACAATCAGGGCTTTTCAATTCTTCCAAGTTAATCTGTGTTAACCATGCTGAATTTGAATATGAAAACATTGCACGAGCTTGACATGCAATGGGCACGGCAATGTATTTTTCACAGCATGAAGGATACAAATAGGAGTTTTCCGCTTTTTTGCTTCATTCTGAATCAATTTTACGAATAGGAAGAACACCTGAAGCCGAATTTTTCCGCTCCTTTTCTGCACTCAGAGTAAATTTTATTGTCTGGTCAGGAAGGAAGGATTTCTTCACCTCAGAAAGTCTTTAACCTGTATATATGCGGTAGATTAAAGGAAGAGTGGAGTTGTTTTCAAAATTCTAGACATTGAGTGCTTATTTTGAGCTCTACTATGAAGTAGGTTCCAAAAGTTCGTACCCTAGGAATTTACTTTAATAAGGACTCTATAATAAATTAACAGTTAAGATAATTAGGAATTGATAGGGTTTTAACCTTTGGGTTATTTCCATTTTTTCGTAGGTGATCTCCATTTTTTTCCTTTTCATTTTTTAAAGCTTTGGTAGGGTTTTCTAATGAAGCTTAGTATGTCTGTGGCACCTTGCGTGTTGGAAGATTTGATGAGTATAGTTTCATTTAGTTTTCTTGGAAGATTGGCTGCCCTCTACCTTCACAGTGATTGTTTTTTTGTTATTATAAATTTTAATCTTTATTGTTTATTATTGTCATTTTATTCGGGTTTATCAACGCTTTAGAGTATATTATTTTGTTTCTCCTTACACCCTATCATGTTTTTATTTGGGCTATGGTGTCTTCTTTGGTGCAGGCTTGCAAAGCAATGAGATGGAAGTCTCAAACTTCAAAATATTTAATGTCATATGATTGAGTGCCTATTAAATCTTTGAGCACCTGTTTTGCTGCAATTCAATGACCTTCATAGGGTTGATGCATAAACCTTGAAAGTATTCCTACAACAAAAGTTATGTCGGGACGAGTAGTAGTAAGATAAATCAAGATTCCAACAAGTTGCCTATACTTTGTTGGATCTTCAAATGCAATGCCTTCATGTGAAGTAAGAATTAGATTCTATAGTAAGATAAATCAAGCTTCCAACAAGTTGCCTATACTTTGTTGGATCTTCAAATGCAATGCCTTCATGTGAAGTAAGATTTAGATTCTCTAGTAAGATAAATCAAGCTTCCAACAAAGTGCCTATACTTTGTCGGATCTTCAAATTAAATGCCTTCATGTGAAGTAAGCTTTAGATTCTTCTCCAGTGGAGTAGAAACATAATTACAATCCTACATTCCAAATTTGCTCAATAGTTCTCCAATATAATTTTTCCCAAAGATAAAAATGTGCTTCATTTTTTTATCTACTTCAATTCCTAAATAATAATGTAGTAATCCCAAATCTCTCATATAAAAAACCTTTTGCAACTCCCTTTTAATGGAGGCTATATAATCATCATTATATCCTGTGATAAGAAAATCATCTACATAAACAACTATCTAGATATACAACTAATCTTCTAATTTTGTTAACAAATAGAGTTGCATCATCTAGATTGAAATGCTTATAATTCAACTTGAGAATATCTTTAGTGAACTTTCCATACCATGCTCGGGGTGCTTGTTTCAAACCATACAAAGATTTCACCAATTTACATACCTTCTGCTCTTTTTCTTTAATAGAAAAACCCTCTAGATGTAACATATAGACATCTTCTTTTAAATCTCCATTTAAGAAAGAAATGTTTACTTCCATGTGATGTATTTTCCATCATTTTTGAGTTGCAAGAGAAAATAAACTTCTAATAGTGTCCCATTTTGCAATAGAAACAAATGTTTTTGTGTAATCAACACCTTCTTTTTGAGCATACCCCTTTTCTACAAGTCTTGCTTTGTGTTTATCAAGTGAACCATCGGCCTTATATTTAATTTTATAAACCCACTTACAACCAATTGGTTTAATGCCAATAGGAGGATCCACCAACTGTTTTTTTTAATAAGTGCATCATGCATTGCATCTTTCCATTTATTACAACTAGCAGGTTCATTAACAATAGCAGGAAAATTTAATTTGAATTCATCGTACCTTGTTGAAATTGTCTTAGTTTGTGTTGATCTATGTACTGATTGTGACGGTGATGACTCATTTTGAAGAATAGGTTCTTCAAGAATAGGTTTTCCAGGACTAGTTTTTGATTCTACATTATTATCATCCAAATTTTGTTCTACAGAAACATTATTATCATCAAATTTTTCTTCATCAAAAACATTATTATCAACCAAATTTCCTTCATTAGAATCATTATTTTCAACTAATTTTTCTCACTCTCTCGTGTTGTTACATAATGAAAATTAATTGAAGGAAAATCCACAAACTGATCTAGAATATGAATCCCCCCTTCAGGATGTGGAAGATCGTTATCCTTTTCATAATAGAACTTCTTGGAAGAGAATCTATCCAAATGGTTGAGTTGTATATCAACAGTAAAAGCATCTTTATCAAATTCAAGAAAAAACAACATCTCTTGAAACAACAAATTTATTGTTTTCCTCACATACAACCGATAAGCTTTGGAGGTATTAAAATACCTCAAGAAAAGACATTTGTGAATTCTGGCACCCAATTTGTTGTGTTGTTGTTTAGGAGTTAAGGTATAGCATGGAGAACCAAAAGCTCTAAAATGTTGAACAACATGAAGACGATTATACCACATTTCATAAGGAGACTTATTATTGATGGCAATAGAAGGACATCAATTTTGAATATAGACAACACAAAGTACTAATTCTCCCCAAAACATCAACTTGACATTCTGAAAAAACATCATTGACCTAACCATATTAAGCAAAGTTTTGTTCATCTATTCCGCCACACCATTTTGTTGTGGAGAATAAGGGACAATGGTATGATGTTTAATACCATTATCCTACAAGTACTTTTCAAATTAATTAGATGGTTATTTGTTACCATTATGTGATTGTAGAGTGCCAATATTAAGTTGAGTTTCATTTGTAATCCACAAATGAAATTTTTTAAAAGTTGCAAAACCTGATATTTCTCTTTCAACAATAAACCCAACAAATCTTGGTGTATTCATCAATAAAGGTCAGCACATATTTATTACCATTAGCATATGGAGCAAGAATCGGCCCACATAGATCATAATGTATAATTTCTAACTTCGTGGAAGCTCTGAAAGTAGAGCCATAGAAAGGCTGCTGACAATGCTTGCCTAAAATACAAGCATTACATGGAGAACATTTTCTTGGAATAGTAGGGATCCATTGAATACCTTGTTGTTTAATAATCCTAATATTATCATAATTAATATGACCAAAATGAGCATGCCACACCAAGCTTGAAGACCAAGTAGCACTATGCTGAGCCAAAAGAGAAGAATTGGATGGAAAAGATGTTGTCCCTTTGAGTTTTAAATTTTTGTGCTTTTCAACACCATTCATAACAATCACATGATCATATGATCTTCTTATTTCAATTATACCATGAAACAAATGTGAGAACCTTTTAAGTTCTCTTTAGACAAGAGAAGGCTACTCTGGGATTTCCTCCCTGTAAGGAACATGTGCCACATTTTGTGAGAAGGTTTCAGCGATGGGATTCGTATTCCAAGCATATCCAGAGACGTATCCAACAAAGTCTAGTGAACTCCATTAATACATGGTTGTAAAATTAAATGTCTGAGTTTTTTTTGCATTCTCGCTTGATTAAGTAGATATCTAATTGCACATATGCACATAATTATGATAATTTTTCTCATGTTTATATGCAATGATTAGAAATTATTTTCTCATGTTCACATGAAATTAATCATCAATAAAAGGTCCTCGTTGGAGGATCACTTATTAATAAAGGGTGTACACACACTGCTAACTACGAGCTGAATATCTTAAAGACACAAAGTGATAAAGAAAAAAATTAAATTTTAAAGCATTTAAAATGTAAATAAAGGGATAGTAATTAATTGTCGTAGAGCTCTTCCCTATATACGAAGAATTCTTATCACCTTAAAAAAAATGAAAATTTGGTACCATTTTACAAAATTCAAAGTCCATTGAGAAATTGAAAGAATTGAGAAATATGAAAATATGACCTTTATTCATGTTAAAGAGTTGGCTTCCTTTTCCTTTTTTATAAGAATGCTCAGACTTTCCATAACCAGGATAAAAAGGAGTGGTGACAGTGGGCATCCATGTCTAAGACCCTTTCCCCTTTGAAAAAATGATGAAGGTACCCCGTTTATTAATACAGCATAGGAAACAAATGTTACGCAACTCATGATCCACCTTGTAGTTGTTAAACCGAAACCTGCTTTGATAAGAATCATTCGAAGAAAATCCCAATTAATCATATGATACACTTTCCTCGAATCAATATTTAGGATTAATGCCTTATGGTTTTTTGTTTTTATGCTGTGGACGCATTCCTGAGTCATCCCCACCGTATCCAGAATCTGTCTTCCATGTAAAAAACCCAACTTCTCCTCGGCTAAACCTATGGAATGAATCGACCTCAGTCTATTAGCCAACAATTTTGCAATAATTTTATAACATAAATTACAAAGAGAGATGGGGCGGTAATCCCCAAAAGTGGCAAGATTATTAGCTTTTGGAATTAACACGATGAAAGTAGAATTTAAATATTTTATCACCTCTCCATTCTGTCTAGATTCCTCAACCATGTCGAGAATATCGTCACCCACCAGCTCAAGGTAGTGGAGGAATAACTCCATTGTCCAGGCATCCAAGCCTGGTCTTTTATCTTTGGCAAATCCCTTAAGAATATTCTGAATGTCCTCCAATGTGCATGATTTTTCCGATAACTGTGTATCTACCTTAGTCACCATTTGAGGGTAAAGGTTTTCCACAAATGTTTGTTCCTTGTTGACCCTTCCTGCAGTGTTGCCCAGGTGTTTGAAGTACTTAATCGCTTATGCCTTTAATTTGGTTTCCCCCCCAAAAAAATTCCCCTCCTCTGAATGAAGGTCCTAGATGTGTTTACGGTTTTTTGGGGCGCTTGCTAGGTTATGGAAAAATTTAGTATTATGATCTCCACTAAGTAACCAAACCACTCGGCTTTTCTGGCACCAAGATTCTTCCTCTTCTTTTAATAGTTGTATTCTTGTCACTTTCTTTTTACTTATCTGATTGGTTAAGTCCTCATTCTGCAAATCCACTAGCGATGCATGATATAAATGCAATAAATTTGTAACAACCCTAATCAATTCTGTAAATATCATGATTAATAAATATTAGATTAATAAATTATTAAAATAGATTTTTTTTTAAGACTTTATTATAATATAATTGTTATTGGTAGTTGAACCAATTTATGGGAGGGATAAGGTGGTTGATTGATTAATGAAGGGAAGATGGTGGATACGGGAGGAGAAGGAAGATAAGGCAAGGTGAGGAATCAGGAAGGAGGGGGTATTTTGGGTTGAGTGAGATTTTTAATTTAGGAGAAGGTGAGAAATTTGGAGAAGGGAAGGAGAAGGGAGGAAGAAGTTTGGGTTGTGTCTGTTATGCATCTGTTTTGCTTACAACTTACTTAAGGAGAGCATAACGTCACGTGTTGCTGGGAATTTTGGGCTCGAGGGCCAAGAAACTGTAAGGAATCCTGAGGCTAGGGTGTCAGATATGTTGTTCCTAGCTGGATGGGAGGTTAATCAGTTTGGGCAGGATTCATCAACTTCAGTCCAACTTCAGTTCATCATCAGGTTGAGCTTCAATTCAACATCAGATTGATGTAATTACATTTCATTATCATTATGTTCAATATTATACTGTTGTTTTTGTTCATCATTATAATTTTGTTGTTTTTTTATCATTATACTGTTAAAAATGTCAATTTTTATGCTGGAACAATTTTATTATGCTGGAAAATATAAAAGTAAATAAGATAGAGTCTTTGTAATTATATTTATGTTTTATGAGTCTCTATATGCACAGGACTTACACACGGTATCAGAGCCAAGTTTAAAAAATTGGACCAGGGCCTACCCACCTACCCACCTTTGAGACAGAAAGTTAGACAAGGATAACCATAATTTTAAACAACCAATAAGAAATCCTTATTGAAGCCTTAAGCAGCCAAAAGTAACCCATAAATGACCCTTCTAACCCTTGGATATAACCAAAATGACCCAGAAATCCTAAGCAGGCCACCTAGAAGAACCTTGAAGGAGTGTGCAGACTAACTAGAAGAACCCAGATAGAGAAGAGAAGAGATAATGTAGCAACCACCTGTGCATTTTTTTTTTTAGCCACATCCACACCTATAAGAGCTATAAGAGTCCTCACCTGCCAAAAAAAAAGGGATAGAGAGAAAAAAAAACAAAAAAACAAACAAACTTAGATTACATAAACTCTTACTCTCAATATGTGAAAGAAAATGAATAAGGAACTCAATTTTGTTTTGTGTATCAAATCTAAGTCATATCAAGGAAAATGATTTTTTTTTAAAACTGAATCCTGGATAATATAGTACCCATTTTCAATCTAAATCCTATTTATATAAGTATTTTATTATTATTATTATTATTATTATTATTATTATTATTATTATATACAAGTCCTCGTACTCTTTCATTTTCTTAAAAAAAATAAAAATAAAGATATAATATTTAAAAGTCTCCACTTTCTTCTAGAGCGGATGTAAATCACACTTATCTAAATTTTTTTTTTTTTTTTATAGAATATTGATACATAATATACACATACATATATCTCATATAATAAATAAATAAAAATTTACATACAAAAATATCCAAAATAAATTATCCAAAATGTTATTTGAAAGAAAATAAAATTTAGTCAAACAAAAATATCTTGATATAAAATTTAAGAAATGAGTTTTGGGTTGACGAAATAGCCAATAGGACTGGTCATGGAAGCCATGGCCGCGAGTCCTATGAGACGTCATCGCCCAAACCCTCCACAGAAACCTACATTCGAACCATGTGCCTCACTCAACCTTGATCATAGGGTCACTTCCATCCTAAATCACGAGAAAATGATAACTAAACCTATCATAACCTGCAGAAATCGTGCTAAGAAAGACACTTCCATTCTAAATCATGAGAAAATGATAACTAAACCTATCATAACCTGCATAAATCACGCTAAGAAAGATGAAAACATTTAGACAACTAAACTCTTAAAATATCATGGAATAGACAGAGGAAAAATAATACCCTTGAAAATCACAAGCGTCCACGAGCTAAGGATTAAACCTCGGAAAACAATCCATGGTTGAGATCTAAGATCATTTAACAAATCTGTTTTGGAGCCGCATGGGCATGATCGCAACATTTCGAGGTTGACCATGGCAATGCAACCTACTTTATGAGTAGGTAAACCCTGCATTTGGAAACCAATAATAACCTTGATGGTTTCAAACTATAGGCACCTCCACAACCTTGAAGGGATCAAGCCCTTCTCTTGTAAATTGCAAACCATGGACGGATACCTTCAAAGCCGAAGCCAGCAAGTTGCATATACGAAGAGAAAGATGAGGCTAGCCATGGTGGTCGATCGTGTATCCAGGGGCCTCGCAAGAGGAAAAACTAGTGGGAAAATGAGAGTTTAGGGTCTAGGTATTGAGAGTGGGAAGGAGTGGAGGCGGGGCATGTGGGCCTCATGCAAGAACCCACTTTTCCCACCCTCCACTTCATATTTAAGGTTATTTTTTTTAATTTCAAAATATTTATTTAACTTATTTTATTTATTTTATATTTTTTTATTATATATATATATTATAAAATTTAATTATTTATTGATTTATTTTAATGCTAGATGATAAGTTAATCAATTAATTTAATTATATGGACTAATTATACTAATTGATTAATTAGTATAATTGATTAATTAGTAGTAATTAATTAATTAATTAAAGCATTTAATTGATTTATTAAATTAATTGATTATAGTAATTAATTGATTTATTTATTTTATTAGTTAATCTAATAACTAAATTAACATTATAAACTTATAATGTTAATAATGGGTTTGTAACTAATGATGGATTAAACAACTAATATTAAATAATGGTATTAATTAATAAGATACGTTATGTATATGATTAATGATTGTAATAGTGTTATATTGTAATTAATATTATAAAGAATAAAGGTCTTTATAGAGTGGGGGAGCTTGACACATGTTATGGTGAATAATAGAAGGAATAATATAAGGCATTTCGTAGGGGATTTGATGCATATTAGTGAGTGTGTTATAGGGATGGCATAGCTAGCAAGGCGAGAGAGTCAGTAGTTTACTTAGGTGAAGACACCGAGATTAGATGCTTTAACCCTAACCTATCCCTTTACCCTAAAGAGAGTAACGTTTGTTTATAGACAAGTAAAAGAAACTTACGCCTAACACTATGTTTACAAGTATAAGTTGAACGAATGTGAATTTCCTTAGACTCTTCCCTGACAAGCATTTGGTTTGATGCAGATTCAATTATTTAAGATGGTTAGGACTCGGGAAAATCGAGGTCGAGGGGCATCGTCACAAGGACCGCCAATGCCAGTGCTGCCACCACCATCGCCTAAATTAGATCTCATTTTGCGCTCTCTGGAGGCTATTAATGATCCGGATTTATGTAGGAACACAATGAAATACAGAAATACGCATAAACGCAGAGATGCAGCAGAAATAAGATTTCATTTCATTAATAACAAATGACTGAAATATGCTTACAGACAGAATGGAAATAAACTAGCTAGGGCGCTGGTAGCTTATCTCTAAGAAGAGATGTGGCTGCTACTCGCATCCGTGAAAAGATCATTACAATGAGACTCTAGAGGCCTTTTTACAATAGATGAGAATGCCAAAAGTCATGGACATCCAAAAACCTAACCCTAGGAGATGAAGCGCCAAAAGTCATGTGGGCCCCGTTTGGGTAAGTTAGTACATCAACTTCCCGGGGTCGTAACTTTTGCATACGATCTCCGTTTTAGGCATGTGATAGCTTGTTGGAAAGGTATCGTCGAGGAGATTCATTTTGGGGGACCAATAATTCCTTTGGCTATAATTGAGAACCTATATCTTAAAAAAACTTCATTTAGGCCCTCAAAATGACCTCGAAAGATAAAACCTGCTAAAAAGAGTAAATTGCCAAAATTGCCAGAAAACTGTTTTGAGCCAGTCGGAAAAGGTGTGTGGCCACCGATATCCACCTGGATCAATTAATGAGACTTTAAAGTGGCGTCAGTCAGTAGACGTCGAAGTGGAATCCCCATCATCTGGAGTGGGTAACCCTGAAGTGTCAAGAGATTCAGAGGGAGGGCCTCCACCTGGGGACATCACTAGAGAACTGCAGAAGATCAAACTTCTAGAATTTACCCAGGGTTGTGCCAGTGAACATGAAAAGGCATGGTTGGAAGAAATGACACAATGTTTCTCCTTGAGAGACTATGCTTCCACATCAAAGGTGAAAATCATGATCTTTCAGTTGAGGGAAAGTGCCTTGAACTGGTGGGATAACCTGGAGAGGCAGTTGCACCTTACCCCAGACACCATCTCATGGGAAATTTTTGAGGAAATGTTTCAGAGGAAATATTTTTCGGCTTACTATGAGGAACAACAGGTGGAAGCATTTCATGCTCTAGTGCAGGGGAACAAGACCGTGGAAGAGTACAAGATTAGGTTCATGGAGTTGGTAAAATATGTCTCATACATGGAGTAATAGCGTATGCATCGAGGAAGTTGAAGCAACACAAGGAGATTTATGCTACTCATGATTTAGAGTTGACAACTGTAATGCTAGATCTAAAACTTTGGAGGCACTATCTAGTGGGGCGAAATTTTGAGCTCAAAACAGACCATGAAAGTTTAAAACATCTCTTCACTCAAAGGGATCTCAATGTCAGGTATAGGCGATGGAGTGGGTTTATGAGTGAGTATGATTTTGGAATTTTGTACATCAAGGGAAAGGAGAATGTGATCGCGGATGCCTTGAGTAGGAGACCACATGTATTCTCCTTGGTACCCTTAAAAGTCAATCTGAGGGAACGTGTGTTGACGCAACTCCTTGGAGATAGCTGGTATTTAAAGGTTACTTCAACCCTCCAGAGTGGGAGACAAATAGATCCAAAGTATGAAGGATATATCCTGGAAGAAGATGGAATATTAAGATATCAAGGAAGGATGTACATCCCTGAAGGTGGGGATATTCAAAACATCATACTGAAGGAATCCCATAGAGCACTTTATTGTGCGCATCTGGGTGTGAAGAAAATGTACGTAGACATGAAGAAATTTTTCTTCTTGGTAGGCATGAAGCGTGATATAGTCCATTTCGTCGCCAAGTGCCTATAGTGTCAACAAGTGAAATATGACCACCACCCGACAGGCCTCCTACAACCACATGATGTGCCTATGTCCAAGTTGAAAGTCATTTATATGGATTTTGTTGTGGGGTTGCTGCTCACATCTCATAGACACAGTGCCATTCTTGTGATAGTTGATAAGTTGACCAAGAGTGCTCATTTTATTCTGGTTAGAGACACTTATGAGGTCACTGATGTGGCATGTGTGTTTGTAAGTGAGGTCATCCGTTTGCACGAGATACCCAAGAAGATCATTTCATATCGGGACCCCAGATTCACTTGGAGGTTTTGAACAAGTTTGCAGTCAACGTTGGGGACACAGTTATCATCTTGAAACAAATGGGAGAACTGAGAGAGTAAATCAGGTCATGGAAGACATGCTTAGGATGTATGTTATGGATAATCAAACCCATTGGGAGAAGTACCTACCTTTGGTAGAGTTCGCCTACAATAATAGTTTTCATAGCTCCATCGGAATGCCACCCTACGAAGTTCTGTATGGAAGGCCATGTAGAACACTATTGAGTTGGGAAAGGTTAGAAGACCGAGTGAAAATTAGGCTAGAATTGATTCAAGAGATGGAGGAATAGGTGATTCAGATTAGGCAGAGACTAAAGGAAGCACAAGATAGATAGAAAATTTATCCTGATGCACATAGGACTGATCGAAGTTATAAAGTGGAAGATCAAGTTTTCATTCATACCATACCTAATAAGAGTACCATTCGGTTCGGGAAGGATACAAAGTTCTCACCTCGATTTATAGGATCGTTCAAAATCCAAGAGAAAATTGGACACGTTTCCTATCGTCTCGTATTGCCACCCCACTTGCATAAAACTCATAATGTTTTTCATGTATCTGTTCTACGTTATTATGTTGCTGATGAATGACATAAACTAAATTGGAAGGAATTGCCGGTATCAGACACAGGAACCCTCACGGTAGAACCATTAGGCATATTGGACCGTAGAGTCTGACAGCTCAGGAACCATCTGGTAGACCAAGTTAAGGTCCAGTGGGACAAGTATAGCCTAGGATCTGCTACTTGGGAGGATGTCGAGACATTACGACGTGATTATCACTCACTTTTTTTACCAGCTCGAGAATATGTTTCTCAAAGGTTGGGTTTATGTAACTCCACCTTTTGACTTAGGCAGCTAGGATTACCTGAGGCCTAATCATCTTTATTTTCTATTCACTGTGAAACTATTATTTTCCTCACATACAACCGATAAGCTTTGGAGGTATTAAAATAACTCAAGAAAATACATTTGTGAATTATGGAACCCAATTTGTTGTGTTGTTGTTTAGGAATTAAGGTATAGGATGGAGAACCAAAAACTCTAAAATGTTGAACAACATGAAGACAATTATACCACATTTCATAAGGAGACTTATTATTGATGGCAATAGAAGGACACTGATTTTGAATATAGACAACACAAAGTACTGCTTCTCCCGAAAACATCAACTTGACATTCTGAAAAAACATCATTGACCTAACCATATTAAGCAAAGTTTTGTTCATCTATTCTGCCACACCATTTTGTTGTGGAGAATAAGGGACAATGGTTTGATGCTTAATACCATTATCCTACAAGTACTTTTCAAATTAATTAGATGTTTATTCGTTACCATTATGTGATTGTAGAGTGCCAATATTAAGTTGAGTTTCATTTGTAATCCATAAATGAAAATTCTTAAAAGTTGCAAAACCTGATATTTCTCTTTCAACAATAAACCCAACAAATCTTGGTGTATTCATCAATAAATGTCAACACATATTTATTACCATTAGCATATGAAGCAGTAATGGGCCCACATAGATCATAATTTATAATTTCTAACTTCCTGGAAGCTCTACAAGTAGAGCCATAGAAAGGCTGTTGATAATGCTTGCCTAAAATACAAGCATTACATGGAGAACGTTTTCTTGGAATAGTAGGAATCCCTTGAATACCTTGTTGTTTAATAATACTAATATTATCATAATTAATATGACCAAAATGATCATGCCACAACAAGCTTGAAGACAAAGTAGCACTATGCTGAGCCAAAAGAGAAGAGTTGGATGGAAAAGATGTTGTCCCTTTGAGTTTTAAAATTTTGTGCTCTTCAACACCATTCATAACAATCACATGATCATATGATCTTCTTATTTCAATTATACCATGAAACAAATGTGAGAACCTTTTAAGTTCTCTTTATACAAGAGAAGGCTACTCTGGGATTTCCTCTCTGTAAGGAGCATGTGCCACATTTTGTGAGAAGGTTTCAACCATGCGATTCGTATTCCAAGCAGATCCAGAGATGTATCCAACAAAGTCTAGTGAACTCCATTAATACATGGTTGTAAAATTAAATTTCTGAGTTTTTTTTTGCATTCTCGCTTGATTAATTAGATATCTAATTGCACATATGCACATAATTATGATAATTTTGCTCATGTTCGCATGCAATGATTAGAAATTATTTTCTCATGTTCACATGAAATTAATCATCAATAAAAGGTCCTTGTTGGATGATCACTTATTAATAAAGGAGGTACATACACTGCTAACTACGAGTTGAATATCTTAAAGACACAAAGTGATAAAGAAAAAAATTAAATTTTAAAGCATTTAAAATGTAAATGAAGGGATAGTAATTAATTATCGTAGAGCTCTTCCCTATATACGAAGAATTCTTATCACCTTAAAAAAAAATGAAAATTTGGTACCATTTTAGAAAATTCAAAGTCCATTGAGGAATTGAAAGAATTGAGAAATATGACAATATGACCTTTATTCATGTTAAAGAGTCGGCTTCCTTCTTCTTTTTTATAAGAATGCTCAGAATTTCCATAACCAAGATAAAAAGGAGCGGTGACAGTGGGCATCCATGTCTAAGACCCTTTCCCCTTTGAAAAAATGGTGAAGGTTCCCCGTTTATTAATACAGCATAGGAAACAGATGTTACGCAACTCATGATCCACCTTGTAGTTGTTAAACCAAAACCTACTTTGATAAGAATCATTCGAAGAAAATCCCAATTAATCATATCATATGCTTTCCTCAGATCAAGATTTAGGATTAATGCCTTATTGTTTTTTGTTTTTATGCTGTGGACGCATTCCTGAGTCATCCCCACTGTATCCAGAATGTGTCTTCCATGTAAAAAACCCAACTGCTCCTCGGTTAAACCTTTGGAATGAATCAACCTCACTTTATTAGCCAACAATTTTGCAATAATTCTATAACATAAATTACAAAGAGAGATGGGGCGATAATCCCCGAAAGTGGCAAGATTATTAGCTTTTGGAATTAACACGATGAAAGTAGAATTTAAATATTTTATCACCTCTCCATACTGTCTAGATTCCTCAACCATGTCGAGAAGATCGTCACCCACCAGCTCAAAGTAGTGGAGGAATAACTCCACTGTCCAACCATCCAAGCCTGGTCTTTTATCTTTGGTAAAGCCCTTAAGAATATTCTGAATGTCCTCCAATGTGCACGATTTTTCCAATAACTGTGTATCTTCCTTAGTCACCATTTCAGGGTAAAGGTTTTCCACAAATGTTTGTTCCTTGTTGATCCTTCCTACAGTGTTTCCCAGGTGTTTGAAGTACTTAATCACTTCTGCCTTTAATTTGATTTTCCCCGAAAGTTTTCGCCCCTCCTCTGAATGAAGGTCCCAGATGTGTTTACAGTTTTTTGGGGCACTTGCTAGGTTATGGAAAAACTTAGTATTGCGATCTCCACTAAGTAACCAAACCACTCGGCTTTTCTGGCACCAAGATTCTTCCTCTTCTTTTAATAGTTGTATTCTTGTAGCTTTCTTTTTACTTATCTGATCGGTTAAGTCCTCATTCTGCAAATCCACTCGCGATGCATGATATAAATGCAGTAAATTTGTAACAACCCTAATTAATTCTGTAAATATCATGATTAATAAATATTATTTTAATAAATTATTAAGATAGATTTTTTTTAAGACATTATTATAATATAATTGTTATTGGTAGTTGAACCAATTTATGGGAGGGATAAGGTGGTTGAGTGATTAATGAAGGGAAGGAGGTGGATAAGGGAGGAGATGGAAGATAAGGCAAGGGGAGGACTCGGGAAGGAGGGGGCATTTTGGGTTGAGTGAGATTTTTAATTTAGGAGAAGGTGAGAAATTTGGAGAAGGGAAGGAGAAGGGAGGAAGCAGTTTGGGCTGGGTCTATTATGCATTTGTTTTTCTTACAGTTTACTTGAGGAATCTCACAGGGGCACGTGTTGCTGGGAATTTTGGGCTTGAGGGCCAAGAAACAATAAGGAATCCTGAGGCTAGGGTGTCGGATAGGTTGTTCCTAGCTGGCTGGGAGGTTAATCAGTTTGGTCAGGATTCATCAAATTCAGTCCAACTTCAGTTCATCATCAGGTTGAGCTTCAATTCAACATCAGATTGAGGTAATTACATTTCATTATCATTATGTTCATTATTATACTGTTGTTTTTGTTCATCATTATACTTTTGTTGTTGTCCATCATTATATTGTTAAAAATGTCCATTCTTATGCTAGAACAATTTTATTATGCTGGAAAGTATAAATGTAAATAAGATAGAGTCTCTGTAATTATATTTATGTTTTATGAGTCTCTATATGCACAGGCCTTACACATGGTATCAGAGTCAAGTTTAAAAACTTGGAACAAGGCCTACCCACCTACCCACCTTTGAGGCAGAAAGTTAGACATGCATAACCATAATTTTAAAAAACCAATAAACAATCCTTATTAAAGCCTTAAGCAGCCAAAAGTAACCCATAAATGACCCTTGTAATGCTTGGATATAACCAAAATGACCCAGAAACCCTAAGCAGGCCACCTAGAAGAACCTTGAAGGAGTGTGCAGACTATCTAGAAGAACCCAAATAGAGAAGAGAAGAGATAATGTAGCAGCCACCTGTGCATTTTTTTTTAGCCACTTGTACACCTATAAGAGCTATAAGAGTCCTCACCTGCAAAAAAAAAGGGGATAGAGAGAAAAAAAAAAACTTAGATTACATAAACTCTTACTCTCAATATGTGAAAGAAAATGAATAAGGAACTCAATTGTTTTTTATGTATATCAAATCTAAATCATATCAAGGAAAATGATTTATTTGTTTTTAAACTGAATCTTGGATAATATAGTACTCATTTTCAATCTAAATCCTATTTATATAAGTATTTTATTATATATATATATATATATATATATATAAGTCCTCGTACTCTTTCATTTTATTTAAAAAAAATAAAACTAAAGATATAATATTTAAAAGTCTCCACTTTCTTCTAGAGCGGATGTAAATCACACTTATCTAAATTAATTTGTTTTTTATAGAATATTGATACATAATATACACATACATATATCTCATATAATAAATAAATAAAAATTTACATATAAAAATATCCAAAATAAATTATCCAAAATGTTATTTGAAAGAAAATAAAATTTATTCAAACAAAAATATCTTGATATAAAATTTAAGAAATGAGTTTTGGGTTGACGGAAAAGCCAATAGGACTGGTCATGGAAGCCATGGCAGTGAGTCCTATGAGACATCATCGCCCGAACCCTCCACACCAACCTAAATTCGAACCATGTGCCTCACTCAACCTTGATCATTGGGTCGCTTCTATCCTAAATCACGAGAAAATGATAACTAAACCTATCATAACCTACAAAAATCACGCTAAGAAAGACACTTCCATTCTAAATCACGAGAAAATGATAACTAAACCTATCATAACCTATAGAAATCGGGCTAAGAAAGATGAAAACATTTAGACAACTAAACTCTGAAAATATCATGGAATGGACAGAGGAAAAATAATACCCTTGAAAATCACAAGCCTCCACGAGATAAAGATTAAACCTTGGAAAACAATCCATGGTTGAGATCTCAAATTATTTATCAAATCGGTTTTGGAGCCGCATGGGCATGATCGCAGCATTTGGAGGTCGACCGTGGCAATGGGCCCTACCTTATGAGTAGGAAAAACCTGCATTTGGAGAACAATAATAACCTTGATGGTTTCAAACTATAGGCACCTCCACAACCCTGAAGGGATCAAGCCCTTCTCTTATAACTATAAATGACGAAGAGACTAATATGACAGACCAGATATGTGTGAATGTTGGATTTGATGAACATGTTGTTATAAAAGGTCAATGTATGTATTTTCTATTATTAATAGAAAATGGATAGGTGTTGCATAACTGTTGAAAGGGGGGTTTGCCAAGATAGACCATGATTCTATGAGGGAGATGGTGAGGGGAACCATAAATTATTGAGATGAGCCCCCACCAAACCAATACCTTATTGGATTTAATGACTCGGACTCAGAACATTCCTCTAATCGAGAAATGAATTACGAGCTAGACTGGTAGCTGGAAGAGTCATCCTCAAGAGTTAATGAGGAGATCGGGTAGAATACCCATCTACAAGACTTCTAGACCTGACCACGAGTTGGGGATTCGAAACCATGCAACCTTGTTGAGGAAGGAAATAAAATAGGTAATTCGTGGGCAGAGGAAAGAGAGGGAGAAAGAACATCTAGGCGAGAGAGTAGAGTCGAAAAGCCAATTTCGAAACGAGAAAAGGGCATTGTGCAACTCCCTGGTTCGATAAATAAATGAGAAATAATCTCGTTATGGGTGTAAGAAACTATCGGCATGGTTTTTGTTTCAAGCTGATAAACAGGGCTGACGAGTGACTATGGAAGTACTCATGCATACCTCCTTGTTTGGTACAGAGAATACCAATTGCCAAGATCTTGTGGGAGGAGGAGAGTATCCTCCGTCCTTGACTATCACCGAGCAAGAAGAAAGAGACTCTCTTAGAACAGCGTAGTCTAGCTTGGGGGTGGCCAATGGTAAATCCGTTCAGGAGTGGTTGTGTCTATGGTTGGGTGGAAACAAGCACCCATTTCAACAGTCGCTTCATGAAATTTGGTTTTTGATAAGTATTTTCATACTCTCTGTGTTAAAATGGAAATTATGAAAGAAAATATCTAAATGTTTATGACTGAGTTCTATATTGAATGATTAAGGTAGAAATGTGTATTGCTTCTCTGCGAACCCATGCTTGGAAGGGTCTTCTATTTACTTCAACTGAGAAGCTAGAGAGCTATGGGATGTAATCTTGCAAGAGTGTTGGGGAAGGATTTATGGAAATGCTTAAGTATTGTTAACCTCTAGAGTCTACCTTCGCGGAAATATTAAGTTCAAACCCTATGGAAGGAGGGTGCCTCCTTCAGACCTTTCACCTATATGACTAAGGGCTCATGCATGTGTCCTTAACCAATTCGTGGCTAATAGATTAGCGCATAGCCCGTGAGAGTTTTCGAAGGACCCTTGTGACCAAGGTCTAGGAACCTTGCACTAGGTCCCAAATGGAGCTAATCCTTTCTAGCTTCGAAGCTCTGGGAGTTCAGAGCTGTAGAGTGTTTCGACCTTCCCATTTGTAAATTGGTCTAAGGAAACTGATTGTTATGGTTACCCACGAGGTTGATTGGCGTCTGGTGGTCTCCCTAATCATGGAAAATAGACTTTCCCCATCGTTAAATATTTGATCGATTCTTCAATCGCGAGGTAACGTGAGCCAGAGATCCGAGGGTATTCAGAATTCCCCTTGGCTGTCATATCTACACCGAGGTAACTTTGACGAAATCCTACTTTGGGAGGATAGGGATGTTAAAGCACCCAACTCCCTGAATGTTGAAGTTACGAAATCATGTGAGTCGTGGATCTAGGGAGTCTGTTAAGAATTCCTCTTAGCCATTCAAATAACTAGTGAAGCGGAGTCTTGCTTCGGGAGAGCGAAGCGGTCATAACAATGAAACCTCCAAAGGCCAGAGATGCGAATTGACGAAGACTGTAGATCTCGAGAACCTTTGGGATCTCCCCTAACTGTAAGATCTAGACCCTGGTCAGCCCAACGCTGACCACTGCAGGAACAAAGTGGAGGTCACACCATGGATCCCTTGAACGTCGAAGTTATGAAGTAATAGAGGCTGTAGATCCAAGGGTTACGTGGACACACCTTGTCCGTGAGATCGAAGGGCTTGGAAGAAAATTAGTGAGGGGTGATCTGACACATTGATGTCACCTAGGGTGATGTGCATCAACGTTTGACATGCCACATGTCACCGGGATTCAGATGTTTCATAGACACTATAGGCCCATTAAACCATGACATGTGTCACCCACTATAGTGGCCACGTGTCCTCTCTTCTTTGCCACATGTCATACCTAACAGTTACCTGTTTGGCCCATTTGGAGGGAGGAGTATTCAGGACCCACCTATACTTGCTTCTGCATATATTACATCACCATGTGCGAGGCTGGACCCTTCGGAAGTCCAGGACTTTAGGACTCCATGGGTTTGGGATGTAGGGTCGTGGGTAAGTTGAAAGGACTGAAATTCGTAGCCACGTGGAGAGATTTTGGGCTCCTTTGGGAGTTCAAGAATTCAGGACTCGAGAAGACAGGCATATAGAAAGGAGAAGGGATGATTAACGCCAAAGCGCCAAACGAGAAACTTCCCTCTAGCTCATGTGTTAAATGAAGGCCATGTCCCGCTGTTGGATTGGATGGTGGATGGACATTCCCCATGCATATAGGAACTCAAGGATGGTACTAATTAGGTGGAGCCATGTGGTCCTCAACTAATAACGGTTGAAGAACTTTGGGAGGCCATATCCTGCAAACCAAGAGACTAATATGACAGACAAGATATGTGTGAATGTTGTATTTGTTGTATTTTTCACTGCATGAAGGATACAAATAGGATGAACAACTGAAGCTAAATTTTTCTTCTTTTTTTCTTCATTTTGAATCAATTTTACGAATAGGAAGAACAACTGAAGCCGAATTTTTCCGCTCTTTTTCTGCACTCAGAGAAAATTTTATTGTCTGGCCAGGAAGGAAGGAATTATTCACCTCAAAAAGTCTTTAATTTGTATATATGCGGTAGATTAAAGGAAGAGTGGAGTTGTTTTCAAAATTCTAGACATTGAGTACTTATTTTTAGCTCTACTATGCAGTCGGTTCCAAAATTTCGTACCCTAGGAGTTTACTTTAATAAGGAGTCGATAATAAATTATCAATTAAGATAATTAGGCATTGATAGGGTTTTAACCCTTGGGTTATCTCCATTTTTTCCTTTTCATTTTTTAAATCTTTGGTAGGGTTTTCTAATGAAGCTTAGTGTGTATGTGGTAGCTTTCTTGTTGGAATGAGTATAGTTTCATTTAGTTCTTTTTTACATTGTTCGTGGCTTCCCTCTACCATCACATTGATTGTGTTTTTGTTATTATAAATTTTAATCTTTATTGTTTATTATTGTCATTTTATAGGGGTTTATCAACATGCTTTAGAGTATATTATTTTGTTTCTTCTTAGAACCTACCATGTTTTTATGTGGGCTATGGTGCCTTATTTGGTGCAGGATTGCAAAGCAATGAGATGGAAGTCTGAAACTTTAGAATATTTGATGTCATGTGATTGAGTGCCTATTAAATATTTGAGCACATTTTTTGTTGCGATTCAATGACCTTCACAGGGTTGATGCATAAACCTAGAAAGTATTCGTACATCAAAATTTATGTCAGTATGAGTAGTAGTAAGATAAATCAAGCTTCCAACAAATTTCCTATACTTTGTTGGATCTTCAAATGCAATGCCTTCATGTGAAGTAAACTTTAGATTCTTTAGTAACATAAATCAAGCTTCCAACAAGTTGCCTATACTTTGTTGGATCTTCAAATTCAATGCCTTCATGTGAAGTAAGCTTTAGATTCTTCTCCATTGGAGTAGAAACATGATTACAATCCTACATTCCAAATTTTCTCAATAGCTCTCCAATATACTTCTTCTGAGAAATAAAAATGTTCTTCAGTTTTTTATCTACTTGAATTCCTAAATAATAATGTAATAATCCCAAATCTGTCATATAAAACACCTTTTGCAACTCCCTTTTAATAGAGGCTATATAATCATCATTGTTTCCTGTGATAAGCAAATCATCTACATAAACAACTAGATATACAACTAATCTTCCAATTTTCTTAACAAATAGAGTTGCATCATCTAGATTGAAATGCTTATAATTCAACTTGATAATATGTTTAGTTAAATTTTCATACCATGCTCGGGGTGCTTGTTTCAAACCATACAGATATTTCACCAATTTACATACCTTCTGCTCTTTTCCTTTAATAGAAAAACCCTCTAGATGTAACATATAAGCATCTTCTTTTAAATCTCCATTTAAGAAAGCAATTTTTACATCCATGTGATGTATTTTCCATCATTTTTGAGGTGCGAGAGAAAATAAACTTCTAATAGTGCCCCATTTTGCAGTAGAAGCAAATGTTTTTGTGTAATCAAGACCTTTTTTCTGAGCATACCCCTTTGCTACAAGTCTTGCTTTGTTCTTATCAAGTGAACCATCAACCTTATATTTAATTTTATAAACCCACTTACAACCAATTGGTTTAACTCCAATAGGAGGATCCACCAACCTCCAAGTGCATTTTTTAATAAGAGAATCATACTCTTTTTGCATTGCATCTTTCCATTTATTACAACTAGCAGCTTCATTAACAACAACAAAAAAGTTTAACAACTAGCATAAAAATTACAACTAGTAGCTTCATTAACAACAGTGGAAAAATTTAACAACTAGATGAAAAATTACAACTAACAGCTTCATTACAACTAGCACGTTCATTAACAATACTAGAAAAATTTAATTCAAATTCATCATACCTTGTTGAAACCGTCTTGGTTCATGTTCATCTATGTACTAATTGCTATGGCGATGGCTCATTTTGAAGAATAGGTTCTTCATGAATAGATTTTTCAAGAATAGTTTTTTCAAGACTAGTTTTTGATTCTACATTATTATCATCCAATTTTTCATCTACAGAAACATTATTATCATCCAATTTTTCTTCATCAAAAACATTATTATCAATCAATTTTCCTTCATCAGAATCATTATTATCAACTAATTTTTCCTCATTCTCTGGTGTTGTTACATAAGGAGAATTAATTGAAGAAACATCCACAAACTGATCTAGAATATGAATCCCCCCTTGAAGATGTGGAATATTGTTATCTCATTCATAATAGAACTTCTTGGAAGAGAATCTATCCAAATGATTGAGTTGTATATCAACAATAAAAGCAACTTTATCAAATTCAAGAAAAAACAACATCTCTTGAAACAACAAATTTATTGTTTTCTTCACATGCAACCGATAAGCTTTTGAGGTATTAGAATACCCCAAGAAAAGACATTTGTGAATTCTGGCACCCAATTTGTTGTGTTGTTGTTTAGGAATTAAGGTATAGCATGGAGAACCAAAAAATCTAAAATGTTGAACAACATGAAGACGATTATACCACATTTCAAAAGGAGACTTATTATTGATGGCAATAGAAGGACATTGATTTTGAATATAGACAACACAAAGTACTGCTTCTCCCCAAAACATCAACTTGACATTCTAAAAAAACATCATTGACCTAACCATATTAAGAAAAGTTTTGTTCATCTATTCTGCCACACCTTTTTGTTGTGGAGTATAAGGGACGATGGTATGATGTTTAACACCATTATCCTACAAGTACTTTTCAAATTAATTATATGTTTATTCGTCACGATTATGTGATCGTAGAGTGCCAATATTAAGTTGACTTTCATTTGTTATCCATAAATGAAAAATCTTAAAAGTTGCAAAACTTGATATTTCTCTTTCAACAAATAAACCCAACACATCTTGGTGTAGTCATCAATAAAATTTAGTAGATATTTATTACCATTAGCATATGGAGCAGGAATGGGCCCACATAGATCATAATGTATAATTGCTAACTTACTGGAAGCTCTGAAAGTAGAGCCATATAAAGGTTACTGACAATGCTTTCCTAAAATACAAGCATTACATGGAGAAAGTTTTCTTGGAATAGTAGGAAGCCCTTGAAAACCTAGTTATTTAATAATCATGATACTATCATTATTAATATGACGAAAATGAGAATTCCACAACAAGCTTGAAGACAAAGTATCAATATGATGAGCCAAAAGACCAGAACTCGATGGAAAAGATGATGTCCCTTTGAGTTTTAAAATTTTGTCTTCTTCAACACTAGTCATAACAATCACATGATCAGATGATCTTCTTATTTCAATTATACCATGAAACAAATGTGAGAACCTTAAGTTCTCTTTATACAAGAGAAGGATACTCTGGGATTTCCTCCCTGTAAGGATCATGTGCCACATTTTGTGAGAATGTTTTAGCCAAGTGATTCGTATTCCATGCAGATCCAGAGACGTATCCAACAAAGTCTAGTGAACTCCATTAATACATGGTTGTCAAATTATATGTCTGAGTTTTTTTTTCATTCTCGCTTGATTAAGTGGAGATTTAATTACACATATGCACATAATTATGATAAGTTTGTTCATGTTCGTATGCAATGCTTAGAAATTAATTTCTCATGTTCACATGAAATTAATCGTCAATAAAAGGTCCTCATTGGAGGATCACTTATTAATAAAAGAGGTACCTACACTAGTAACTACGAGCTGAATATCTTAAAGACACAAAGTGATAAAGAAAAAAAATAAATTTTAAAACATTTAAAATGTAAATGAAGGGATAGTAATTAATTATCCTAGAGCTCTTCCCTATATATGAAGAATTCTTATCACCCTAAAAAATGAAAATTTGGTATCATTTTACAAAATTCAAAGTCCAATGGGGAATTGAAAGGATTGAGAAATATGACAATATGGCAGCGCCAACAATGAAGAAATTTTAAAAGGAGTGTACTCACTAGTGATTATATGGTTTGAAGCACTAGTGAAAATAAAATTATGGTTGGGTAATTTTTAGTTTAAAGCACTAAATGAAGTGAAAATGAAATTATGGTTGGGTAATTTTTGGAAATTTAAAATGTGAGAGAGCCATTTGTTAATATACACGATTTCATTAATAAGTTATTAAGTGCAAGGTAAATATTTGTAAATTTTTTAAATACAAAACAATATTTTATAACAAAAAGTCTAAGTTTTATTCAACACTTCTTACGTGCATCCATAATCTGAACACTTCTTACGTGCATCCATAATCTGAACACATTGACGAGCACACTAATAACATTCTATAATTTTTAAGATAAATTAGATATTGTATAATAAAATGATTAATCCTTATCCAATACATCTTATATATTGATAGATCAATGTGTTTATGGTTTAAAATATGCACTAACTAGAGTTTTATCATAAGATAATAAAAAAAACCTATGGGGTGCCTATAGTGAGAACGCACCAATGCACCTTATATGTGAGCACACCAATAAGTGTTTGTAATTTTGTTAAATAAAAAATCATTCTTGTATAAAAAATATCTAAATTTTATTTGTTATGTTTGATATAATAAGGAACTCATGCACTTACTATTAGAGTATGCTTAAAATTGATTAAAACTATGTGTTTGTAATTTTGTTAAATAAAAAATCATTCTTGTATAAATAATATCTAAATTTTATTTGTTATGTTTGATATAATAAGGAACTCATGCACTTATTATTAGAGTATACTTAAAATTGATTAAAACTAATAATTTAATATAGAATGGTAATAAGGATTATTGGTGTGCCTATAATTAGAAATCCCTCGTTCACCCTATATGTGAGTATACCAAAGTTCTTAATATGATTTAAGTGGGATAATTGAAGAAACTTTTCAAAAACATTTGATCTTTCTCTTCTATCAATAACCTCCACTATAAATCAAGAAGGGAGAGAAGTTTTGGAGAGGTTCTTCATAAACCTCCATTAGAAAGTGTTTTCCTTGTAGTGATGGTTTGAGTACTAATTTTTAGTGTATCATGAAATGCTCTTAGCTTTCCATGTCTTTTTCTTTTCATAACCCTAAAAGAATTCACAAAACCAATGCATTAAAATGACAACAAGCAAAATTTCGACCAAACCATGAAAAATAAATCCAAATCCACCAATGCAATCATAAAACATGAAATCATAGGACCAAACCTACCATGATAATGTACCATTATATGTAGCCATTATATCATTGAATGCCACACTGTGACTTTTTGGTAAATCACCTTGAATGAAAAGAAAAAAAACATACCACCAAACTGTAATACCCTTGTTTCCCCCAGTTTGTAAATATAACTATAACTGACCAAGAGACTAATATGACATACTAGATATGTGTGAATGTTGGATTTGATGAACCTGTTGTTATAAAAGGTCAATGTATGTATTTTCTATTATTAATAGAAAATGGATAAGTGTTGCATAATTGCTTAAAGTGGGGTTTGCCAAGATAGACCATGATGCTATGAGAGAGATGGTGAAGGGAACCATAAATGGTTGAGATGAACCCCCACCAAACGAGTACCTTAGTGGATTTAATGACTCAGGCTCAGAACATTCCTCTGATCAAGAAATTAATTACCAGTCAGACTGAGAGCTGGAAGAGTCATCCTCAAGAGTTAATGAGAAGATGGGCAGAGTACCAATCTGCAAGACTTCCATACCTGACCATGAGCTGGGGATTCAGAACCATGCAACCTTGCTGAGTAAGGAAAGAAAATAGGTAATTCGTGGGCAAAGGCAAGAGAGGGAGCAAGAAGATTTGCGTGAGCGAGCAACGTCGAAAAGCCAATTTCAAAATGAGAAAAGGGCATTGTGCAACTCTCTGGTTCGAGGAAGAACTGAGAAATAAGATCATTTTGGACGTAAGAAACTATTGGCATGGTTTTCATTTCAAGCTGATAAAGGAGGATGACGAGTGACTATGGAAGTACTCATGCATACCTCCTTGTTTGGTATAGAGAAAACCGATTGCCAAGATCTTGTGGGAGGAGGAGAGTAACCTTCGTCCTTGACTATCACTGAGAAACAAGAAAGAGTCTCTCTCAGAGCAGCGTAGTCTAGCTTGGGGGTGGCCAATGGTAAATCTGTTCAGGAGTGGTTGTGCCTATGGTTGGGTGGAAACAAGCACCCCTTTCAACAATCGCTTCACGAACTTTGGTTTCTGATAAGTATTTTCATACTCTGTGAGTTAAAATGGAAATGATGAGTGAATATATCTACATGTTTATGACTGTGTTTTGTATTGAATGATTAAGGTAGAAATGTGTGTTGCTTCTCTATGAACCCATGCTTGGAAGGGTCTTCTGTTTATTTTAGATAAGAATCTAGAGAGATATGGGATGTAATCTTGCAAGAGTGTTGGGGAAGAATTTACGGAAATACTTAAGTCATGTCAACCTATAGACTCTACCTTCATAGAAATATTAAGTTCAAACCCTATGGAAGGAGGGCACCTCCTTTAGACCTTTCACCCGTATGAACGAGGGCTCATGCCCGTGTCCTTAACTAATTTGTGGCTAAGAGATTAGCGCATAGCCCATGAGATTTTTTGAAGGACCCTTGTGACCAAGGTCTAGGAACCCTGCACTAGGTCCCAAATGGAGCCAATCCTTTCTATCTTCAGAAATGCGGGAGTTCGAAGCTCCGAAGTGTTTGGACCTTACCATTTGTAAATTGGTTGAAGACAACTAATTATTATGGTTACCCACGAGGTTGAATGGAATCTGGTGGTCTTCCTAACCATGGAAAATAGACCTTCCCCATCGTTAAACTTTGATCCATTCGTCAATCATGAGGTAACGTGAGCCAGAGATATGAGGGTATTCAGAAGTCCCCTTGGCCGTCAAATCTACACCAAGGTAACTTTGGCGAAATCCTACTTCGGGAGAATAGGGATGTTAAATAACCCAACTCCCTGAACATCGAAGTTACGAAATCACGCGAGTCGTGGATCTGGGGAGTCCGTTAAAAACTCCTCTTAGCCATTCAATTAACTAGTGGAGGGATCTGCATATGGTACTTCGACGAAGTCCTGCTTCGGGAGAGCGGAGCGGTCATAACACCGAAACCTCTGAAGGCCGTAGTTGCGAAGTGACGAGGACTATATATCTCGATACCCTTTGGGATCTCCCCTAACTGTCAGATCTAGACCATGGTTAGCCCGACGTTGGCCACTCCGGGAACAAGAAGGAGGTCACACCATGGATCCCTTCAATGCCGAAGTTACAAAGTAACGGAGGTTGTAGATCCAGGGGTTACGTGGACACACCTTGACCATGAGATCAAAGGGCTTGGAAGACAATCAGTCAGGGGTGACGTGGAACTTTGACGTCACCTAGGGTAACATGATCCCACGTTTGACGTGCCACATGTCACTTGGATTTAGATGTTTCATAGACCTTACATGCCCATTAAAACATGACACATGTCACCCACTGTAGGGGCCACGTTTCCTCTCTTATTTGCCACATGTCATACCTGACACTTACCTGTTTGGCCCATTTGGAGGGAGGAGTATTCAGGACCCACCTATACATGCGAGGGTGGACCCATCGGGAGTTTGCGACTTCGGGACTCTGTGATTTTGGGATGCAGGATCGTGGGTAAGTTGAAAGGCCCGAAAGTTAGAGCCACGTGGAGAGATTCTAGGCTCCTTCAGGAGTTCGGGAGTTCAGGACACCAGAAGACAGGCATACAGAAAGGAGAAGGGATGATCAATGCCGAAGCGTCGAACGACGAAATTCCTTCTAGCTCATGTGTTAAATGAAGGCCATGTCCTGCTGTTGGATTGGACGGTGGTTGAACATTCCCCGTCCATATAGGAACTCAGTGATGGTGTTAATGAGGTGGAGCCACATGGTCCTCAACTAATAATGGCTGAAGAACTTTGGAAGGCCATATCCTGCAAACCAAAGGTCATATTAGAGCCCGATAAGAGTGGTTAGAGAACTACGGATGAGTAGAAGAGGATGAAAATATCGGAGAGATGATTTGAAATGATTAGAGTAAGAAAAAATTGGATGCCCCATCCCTAGAAAGGACACTTAAGGGTTGGGTGTGATACACAAACTTAACATAAAACCTAACCTCAACCCCCTAGGTGGAGTTTCTTGTTACATCTTATTTATGTTTTTTCATTTCAATAATATTGATATGTAAGAAAAACATATACAAACAATATGCTTTAATATAATAAATATTTAAAGATGGCCAAAACCATGCATCATCATTTGGTGTTAAGAATGTGGTGTTACGAATCTTGCACGAGGCATGAAGTTAATAGTCCGATACACTCATGAAGTCCCTACTTTGTAGGGAGTATAATGATATTAATTACAATTACTTTCTATTTATATAAAATGTTATCTATTTATTAAATAAAATAATAATCTAAAAATAACACTATTGATGAAAATAAAAACCGTCGGTTTAGCTCTCCGAGCATAACATCTTATAAATTTGCTACAGACGTTGGACTAAAATGACACACAAACCTAATGTCTTTGAATCCTTAGTTCATTGTCTAATCTGAACTGATCCAAATGGAATTGAGAATGGGAATTGTAGACAGGGAGGAGAGGTTAGATTCTTCTGATAATGCTTGGTGGACGGAGTTTCCTGAGGATTTGCAAGGTGAATCTTTGGCTTCGCTGCTTGTGGATTCCGTTTTAACATATCGCACTGTGTCCATGGAATGGAGTGCCCTCCTTTCGTCGAGCAAATTCCTAAGTGGTGATTGGGCTAGGATGCCTATTAACAAGAAACCATCCCTACTTTTGTGGCAACATGGCTCCACACAGCCTTGTCATGCATTTTGCTTCTACACGGGGACTTGGAAGGCCAACTTCTCGCTTTCTTTCCTAAATCAAGACGGTGAAGTGTTTTTGGGAGGATCGGCTTGCAGGGAGGTTAATGGTACTGCCGAATGATACAATAACGTTTTATTGGTTTAATGAATAGTTTATTCTTACATGGTATTAAGTTTTGGTGAACAGTTTCTTCTTGAACTGGACGACTATTGACACCCAATGTTTTAGGTTACTTGTGCATGTGCGGATGTCAACATTGCATGTACATGTTAGTAGCTATGCAACAGAAGGAATAAGTCATGTGTGTCAACCAAGTTTTTTACTGAACACAAAAGAATCTAGAAGATATTGCATGTACACAACATCAAAGAAGATCTTCGAGAATCTTTGCAATATTCCAGATACAATATAATATGAAGAACATATCATTGGTAGAACAACAATGATATATCTAGAAAAATACCATAATAACACCATAATGATAGAAACGTTCAATTGCCTCCTCAAGTGGGAAACCTCCCCCAGAACAAAGCTCTATTACAATAATCTCCAAGAAAAAAAATCCAATGCCTCCTACTCTTATTTATATTAATTCTATCCTCTAAGGAAACTTCTAGAGAAAGCTATTTCTACAAGTGGAAGATTCTATTAGGTCTTCTTACATTGACTTATTCTATTTTATTTATTAGGCCTTATTAACTAATGTCGACACTTATTAAATAGAAAATTGTAACGACCCTGACCGTTACGACACTAAAACGACGTACAATAGGTAAGTTTTTTTTTTAAAGCGTTAGGAAAATAATGTCAACAATAGATATCATACCAACACAAGTTGATGACATCATAACAAATGATGATACAAGTAACAAAGTCACCCATTACTCATCACTGGAATAAATAACAATGCGATCAATGTGTCAATGAAGGATAGTGACACATGACATAATAGGCTTAGCAGATTAGCACATTAAGCTTGGAGAAAATTAATACAACACTCATTAGAAAAGGAATATAAAATGACTAAACCAAATAACATCATCAACGATCAACCATGCACAAATGTATTCTAATAAATCAACACATGTAACATAAGATTTCACGACGCAAGAGAACTTAAATACTAAATCCATCTAGCAACGACATAAGCCAAGGCACAATAATCTGCTTATTTAAATTTTTATGCGGAAACAAACATCTACTTAACTTCCTGGAACACGTTTAAATCATTCATCAAAACACAATTTTCAACATCATTATCTCAAGGTGTGTACATGATCTAATTACAAAATTAAACACAATCAACATCAACACAGTGTGCGCATAAAATCTAAGAATTTAGGAATCATACATTAACATTATTCCATCATACAACTGTAATTTACGGGCACAAGAGTAGTCTACTTGTTTTATAAACACAAGAGAAATAAATACTTAATCAACCAAACCACAATAATTTAAGGCACACCAAAAATTGCTACCAAGCTTTCTCCTTCTAGCAACATGATGAGTAAGGGACTAAGTCAAGTGCATAATACAATCTTGAACATAAGTATCATAAATATACATCTCACCTCTTAGCGGAAACTTCTTGGAGTACGTAAAAAGGGGTCTAGCACTCCTAGATATTAGGAGAACCTAAAGGAAGACAATCAAAACACCATCTTTACATTAGGCGTCCAACGATGGTTATGAATTTATTTAAATCAATAAAAGAATCAATCAACATTAACTAGAAGGATGGTACCAGGGAATCATGAAAACCTTAAATGGTGATGGCACTAGGGAATCAGTTAAGAAAAAAAGCAATAAACTTGTTTTAAAAGTAGAATATAAAAGTAGCCTTTTCTAAGGAAATTTCTGAGCTTTCAAGTAGAATGAAGATGATCCCACTTCCAAACTGCAATCTACTAGGGAAGGTAGAGAAGGCCAATGCCATATCTAGTAACCAGAAATCTAGCGTTGTCTTATTATTCCACTTAATATTTTAAGGAGGACCCAAGTTGATTACCAACTTATGAATGAAGTTAAAGTTCAACTATATGACCTATATAGTTAAGGGGGGAAGTGAATGAACTAAACTTTTTGCGGTGTGAGCGAATCAGTTGTCACTGCAGATAGAGAGGGAGGTCGACAAGGAACCTCCTGATCCGATAAGGAGAAAAAGGTCTATACTCAGGCAATGAGATTTACAATTGTCTGATAGCGAATCCCAACCTAAAATTGTAGAGCTCGTGAGGTTGAAGAAATTAAATTTTGTGGTTTTTTTGGGAAGTAGTGGGGTACGCGCAATCGAACCCTTCCAGCTGGATAAAGTTCGACAAGTGGGAGTTATGAATTAAAATAATACAACGTTCAAGTGAAGGGGTAGGAGTCACATAGGAAAAGGCAGTCGTTTCTAAATCAGGGTATGGCTCACAAGGCGAGGAGCTCAGTGTTCTGTCTGTCAGTCAGGAGCCCTTCCAAGATAATCCATGAGAACAAAACTGGATCCCGCCTTCCCTGGAACGGTTTAGAAAGGAAAAGGTAACACACTACGAGAGAGATCCCTTCCATTAGTTGGAATGGGATCCTATGATGGAAAATGCTATAGGAGGAGGATCTAGTTTGAAAAACGCGGGAGGATATCTCAGCGTTTCTGGGCATGAATAAAAAAATGGCAAGGTCTGAACTCAGTGGTTGGGGATGAGAGATTTAGAAGGGGGTGAAGAACTTCACATTGACTGAAAATGTGCACTGGGTAGGTGGTAAGGATCACGACTCAAGTAAATAAAAAAACAATTCTGGGTGAATCATGAAGCAGTACAGATAATAAAAACATAAGTAAATAAATAGCTCTTCTCTCACACCTTGATGCAATATGGAGAATAAAATTACAAGTAAATAAACATGTCTTCTCGCGAATCTAGATGCAATATAGAGAATAAAAATATAAGTAAATAAATAGCTCTTCTGGAGAATCTAGATGCAATACAGAGAATAAAAATACATGTAAATAAATAGCTCTTCTGGAGAATCTTGATGCAATACAGGTAATAAAATAAAGATAAATAAAAACTCTCTCGGGTGAATCATGGTACAATACAGATAATACAAATACCCGTAAGTAAATAGCTCTTCGGAGAAAAAATTGATGCAATACAGATAAATAAAACTCTCCTGGGTGAATCACGATACAATACAAATAATACAAATACAAGTAACTAAATAGCTCTCTGGTTAAATATTGATGCAATACAAATAATAAAACACAGATAAATAAAAACTCTCCTGGGCGAATCATGATGCAATATAGTGAAAAAAAACACAGAGCGGGGAATTTTTCATCGATGAGATGCACCAAGTTATGGTATTGATTTTACACATTAATTGAATGTCTTGTGATAGAAATACCATTCTATTACATACAACGAAAGTGTCATTTGTAGTGTACCCGTTGAAAACAATCATGCGAACCCACACATATCAAAATCTTATTAAACAATATAATACTTTCGTTCAATGACATAGCAAAAAAATAGATGATGAGAACGATCTTCAATTGGGAACCAAGCTTACACCCTTAACACAACCCGAGTATACACTTAAAAAAAAGGTGAATGATTTCGAAGTGGATGTCCTGCATTGCACTTCATCGAGCTCTCTGCCTGCTAATCATTGATACTTCACCATTACCTCCCAGCCAACTCTAGGGGTACTATTCTTCACCCTAAGCTCCCTCAGACGCAAAGGGGCCACGCACACAACAAAGAAAGCTAGCTGGGTATCCCAACTCCCACAAGAAAAATCAGTCAAGAGAAAAATCCAGCAGCATTATCTTACGCATACCAAACGTGATCCATTCCCCTCCTCCGCCATTTATTTTATAGAGTTCTCTTAGTGACTAGTTTCCAAAATGCACATTAAATTCTTTTTATTAAAATTTTATTAGGAAAATTATCCCCCAGACACTTGTCACCTGATCCCTTAGTTGCACCATAAATTCATTTAATTAATTAAATTAAATTTTCAATTTTCCTCACCCACCTAAAAGCGTTCCTAAAAGCGCTCCTCAATGTCCCTTTATTCCCTCACATTCCCTTAAACTCACGCATTTCTTAAAGCTTACTTAAGTTCTAAATTGGAAAGTTCTCTAGACTAGATTCTCGTCTATGTTCCACATTCCTTTTGTATTTAAGTTTCCCCTTTTTGGTCTAAGTTCTAAATTAGCAAGTTTTTCACATAGCCAACAATTAAATTTTTGATAAAAATTTTCTCCTTTATTTTTTAAATTTGATTTTTTTTCATCCACTCTTTATTAATTGATTAATTAGTTTAATTCCTTATACCCTAATTATACCTGTGCTCTAATTTCAAATAGGCTTAGCAAACTTGTTTTTAAGGAAAATTTTACAATTTTTAAACTTTACTCAAGAAACATTAATTTTAAGGCTGACCAGGTCAAAATGAGATATTGTTTTCTAGGTACCTAGGTTCATTGACTCACCAGTGTTAAAAACAACGACATGCCCTTCAATATGCACTATGTGCTCCAAGGGTGCCACTCTCCTTCATTCAAGTTTCATTTATGCAACGTTCCCTTCAAGACGCACTACGTGCTCCAAGGGTGTCACTCGCCTTTTGATTGATTTTGGTAGACGTCCGCCCTTAGAGTCAATACTATATCAGGATACCTTGTGGGATACTAAGGCCCTCTAAGGAATAAAAACCATTCCTTATTGCGTGCGCCTTAGAATCTTCGTGAGTGACTATCTCAGTCTGCCCTCACGACATCGTGGATCTCTCGAATTAGGTAATCATTAACCTACAGTTTGAGCCATGATGGGAGTGCTAGTAGGTTATGGCAAGGCTACGACCACACCTCTCCCTCAAAATATATGGTTGTCATGTGTGACCCCTTTACTCCAAATGTGAGTTTGATTAACGAGAAATCACCAGCCTTCATCAATGAGGGAAAAATGTCAACGATCCAAAATAAACATCATAATATACCAGTGATATGTCACATACGCAATAACATAAATACTCAAACCATAAACAGTCCACTCCCCGACTTGATACAGATTCCAAGGAGTTTCATCGATGTAATCAGAATACTTAATTTGTCTGCACACTCAGGATAAACCAGTCAATAACATATCATCCTATCCATAACATGATTATAATCCATAAGTGAAAATATCAATCATATAATGAACTGGATCACTTGCATGCAAGTGTCCTCAAAGAATAAGTCCAATCAGGTGTGCGCAAGAGTAGGATGTTACATACACCCCCCCTCTTGTTTTGAACTTTGTCCCGAAGTTTCATAGTATACAAGTGCATAAATAAAGTATTTGATAATATATAAAGGCCTAGCCATAAAAAAAAATTGAAAATATTGATGCATATCATTTGCATCCTCCCAGGTAGCCGAGTACGGATTATAATTGTCCCATTGGACCTTGACTTGATCGATTGTTGGACATCGTAATTGTCGAATGTGATGGTCTAGAATGCAAATGGGCTTCGTCACAAGCGCACCCTCGTCCGATACCTACAAGGAAATCATGTCAATCACATGTGTAGGATCACTAACATAATGTATCAAACCAGATACATGAAAAACATCATGTATAGGCCTCAAAGAATCAGGAAAGGCTAGTCGATAGGCCACAGACCCCTTCCTTTCCAAAACCTTGAAAGTTCCCACGAACCTAGAACAGATTTTAGCACCCGTTCCAAACTTGATCGAACTCTTGTGCAGTTTCACCCACAAGAACACTCAATCGCCCACTTCATAACTACGGGTGGTGCGATGTGCATTGACATAATTCTTCTTTTGATACTGCGCTTCCTTGATCCTTTGTCTTATCATTTGAATTTTCTCTTCCATTTCTTGAATCGCTCCTGGTCCTACCAGGACTCTATCCTCAAGTCGATCCCAAATCAAAGTCATCTCACACAGTCTCCCGTAAAGAAACTTGAATGGCGCCATCTGAATGGTGATTTGATAACTGTTGTTGTATGCAAAGTATACCAGTGGAAAAAACTCTTCTCAATGCTTATGTTGGTCCATCACATACATACACAAAATTTCCTCCAAGATTTGGTTCATTTGTTTGGTCTTCCCGTATGTCTTTGGGTGATATGCGGTAATAAAATTAAGTTGGGTTCCTAAGGCCTCTTGGAAACTCATTCAAAATCATCCTATAAACATCGATCCTCTATAAGATGTGATCCTCTTAGGCACTGCATGCAACCTCAAATATCGTTGATGAAAACTCTAGCTATATCAAGTTCCTAATACATCGTACGCACATGGATACAATGAGAACTCTTCGATAGAGTGTCAACTACCACAAAAATTGAGTTGTGCCTCCTTGCCGTTAGCGAAAATACAACAATGAAGTCCATCAAAATGACCTCCCATTTTGATTCTGTAATAGCGTGTGGTTATAGTAATCATGTTAGATGTCTATGTTAAACCTTCAATTGATGACATTCTAGACATATCGCCACGTAGTTGACTATGTTTTCCTTCATTCCTTTCCAGAAGAATAAGGGTTTAAGGTATGCCCTCATCTTCATGACTCCCTGATGATCCATGTACACTGATCTATGAGATTTGTTTAAGATCAAACTTCTCATCTCTTCATTGGCCAGTACATAAATATGGTTATTATATCTCATTAATCTATCATTGTCCACAGTGAATCCCACAAATTTCGGTACCAACATGGTGTTTTGTCCGATAAATTCCTTAACCTTTTTATACCAATAATCGTCGCATTATAAAGTTAGAATATTTTCATGTAGATTTGTCTGAAGAGGTATCACCGAAAATATGCGCGATCTCTGACTCAATGCATCAGCCACTTTATTCATGGTTCCTTTTATGTAGGTAATCTTGAATTCATACTCGCTAAGTAGTGCCGACCAACACCTTTGTTACACGTGTTAGAATATAATGGATGTTCTCATTTTACCATCGACAATATCACTATTGTCACCCAACCATAGGCCGAATCCACCCTCTAAGCACCTTAACCTTGACAGAGAATCATTCCGGAAGAAAAACCTAGTTTAGATAGCCAAACAAAGGGTAGCACACTTTTCTCCAAGGATAGCACACCAAACAAGAGCTGATCAGATAGTCCAAACCATAACCAAGAGATAGTCCAAGCCAAAACGGAAATCTTCTAGGCTCAGCGGCTGCAATGACAACACTACTCCAAACTTGCGCACAAACTGGGCAACTGGAGTGCGCACAAGTGTTGCTCTGCAATTCTGAGAATGCCTGCTAGAATGAAGACTGGCCTCCTGTATTTATACTAATTCTGGCTATCTTCCTGGACCAACTTCTCATTTTGGGTATCTATTTACTTACTATATAATATTTCTTCTAGCCAACTTCTTCTCTTGTAGGCTAATAACCTAATATCAATTCTCTTTCTGAGTCTCTAATGTACCTATAATTACCATAAAAAAAAAAAATCTTTGTGGTCCTAGATTTTCAATTAAAGATAAGCTTAACTCAAATCTTGTTGCAAGGAGATTAGACACTTCTTTCTCCCACATTAGTTCTTACCAAGGCTATTTTACAAGTGAAATTATACGACTTTACCTTTTCCTCGTAATTCTTGACTCCTTCAAATCCTATAAGTGTTTCTTTCTATTTTATCCACATAGGCTATACTCCTGCCTTTAGCAGACTATACATATAAATATACCAGTGTGTTTATGCAACCATATATATATATGGCTAATGTCAAGATATCATTGCGCCACAAAATATTTACGCAAATACTTATATACATATATATAACTATTGCCAAATACATTACGCCACCAAATATTTATGAATCAATTCTATATGAATAAATATAACTATTACTAAACCTATTGCGCCATAAAATGTTAAGCAATAACCTATATCTGTAAGTTCATTGTCAAAATTACTGCACCAGCAAGGCCTACCGTGAGATGGGTCTTATGAATGACCCTTCCATAAAATTCTGGAGTGGCCAATACGTTTTCTTTGGTATGGTGGAAGAGAACATAATGCACTCTTTGTTATGAAAGGTGTCTTAGTATGTGTGAATATCAAGCGTGAAGATGGTAGGTAAGAACTAGTTCTCACCTCACCCCTTTAGGGATAATCGTCATTTCACTCGAAATAACTTTTGGAAGGAGACTTCGCTTTCCTTAACAAAATTTATTCGAGTACCACGAGTCCAACCAAACTAGCACGAGTAAACTGAACTATCTGCTAACTCCATTTTCCATGGATTGAGACAGGATCAACTTTGGGATACGGTCAAGGAGGTGTAAGGATCCTTCTGCCTGGGCATTTAAAATATTTTGATATCAGCCCCTCGGGATTATCACAAGTTTAAAGTGTCCTTCCAAAATCTCGCCACCTTTCCCTAGCGGCAGTACTGAACTTACAGACTGCCATTAAGCATCCTCAAACTAGTAGATGGACTCTAGGGCTACCATTTTCATTAATCTTCTTTTGATGTTGGCTTTGTGTGTTCCCCTGCGATTAAGGTCGAGTTACCAGACCATCTCTGTAACTGCTCAATGCCTAAGTTGTGGACTCGTTCTGGAGCCAAACGTTTTTGGGTGGGCCTATACCATTGGGACTCCACACAAATAAGGTAAGTTTATCTGGTTTGTTGCTTTATAAGTCTTCTATATTAAAAGAAATCGTGTTGGTTACTGAGTCGTTCGACGTGAGGTTTTTTTTTTATAGTCTACTTCTTGGATAATGGAAAAGGTTATACATTCATGAAGTTTTGATTTACCTTACAGTCCCTGTACTCTTTGTTGTCTTATCATATACACCACCCCTCATTAGGTTTTAGTAAAAGATCTCTCGTTTATTCGTCGGAGTGTAGAGTCTCATGAAAGAGTCCTCTTGTGAAATGTTCAAAGAATTGTGTAATTCATCTTGTCTGTGTTGTGGTCTCGACTGGTTGTCAGTGTTTGAACTAAATACCTCTGTGCTCTCGGCGTGCTAAGATAGATTATAGCACTAGCCAAAAGCCCCTTAAAATTTCTCAAATGTATTTATCATATTTCTCTATCCTTACGAATTGAAACCGGTGGTGAGGGTTTTCTATATCAAACTTGAATTAATAATATATCCCTTGTAAATTGATACTAGCTCAATAGTCAAGTAGCTTCTATCCCCCGTGGGAAAATATGCTTAGGTTGTTTTATGCTCATCATGTTTGTGTCATTTTAAAGGAATACTTAACTCGTCAGTTAGATGTATTCTGGTCTAAAAGGATAACTTAATCTCTTTTACACTTAATATAGTATACGTCGTCCATATATATAAAGGGACTTAGTATAGTTGCTTACTATATTTCATTATTCAAGAATACTGTATAAAGATTTCCTTGCATTAATTTAAATCGTTTCTTTTGAATTGATATGCATCACTAATGATGGGCCATGTTTGATGTGATGGTACCCATCAGTGAGTTGTTGTCCATCCATCCTCATCCCTGAGCGTCTGTCCATCCAGAAAGTAACAAAGGAAGGAATCCGTGTGAATCGGAAATTCTGAAGTTAAGTAATATCTGGGTATGATGTATGAATAAACAATTATCACTATGTTCATGTTTTCTCAAGTTTTCCATGAATGAATTTTTCTAATCTTCGGATGGTGATTATTCCAAGTTTCGTCTATGCGGAGATTTTAGATATCCATCCACGTGCTCAGTGCAAAAGGTATTCGAGTTCCCTTCTATAACCCTTCCAGAGGTCGAACAGTCAGTGTGGAAATTTTTCATGTAGTCATTTTGTGTCGTTTCCTCCGTCTCCTATCGGATCTAGAAGGAAAAAGTTTTCCCAACTGTAACTTAGAGTTTGTTCCAGATATTAGTATTATTCTTACAACACTTTATGTACAGGAATACCATGTTCGTTCAAGGTAATGGAATGGTTGTTTAAACGGTTCTCCTTATCGTTTTGGGTCTCACCCCACTCTAGAAATTAATTACCAGGGAATTACTATTAAAAAAAAAAACTTTGTTACACATCCTGAATGTTGGGTTCTAAGAAAGGATATCGATGCATATCAGATCTGTAATATTATATTGTTTTACTCCCTTTCAACATGCCTTGTTGTCATTGCCGATGTGTTTCAATTTGAACTGGTAATAGTTAGATTAGACACAACACTGAGTAAATATAATGATATGAGTTATTAAGTTAATTGGTAAAATGAGATTTCGATTCTGTGTTTTATTTCCAGATTGCTTATCTACACACACACACACACACACACACACATATATATATCACACTATGTATGAAATATATATGTATGTCTGTAGAGTCCATACTGTCACAGAGATACACATAAATTTATTGTATATTCAAACTTGTTAAAATACAATGATACATGGATAATACCACCTAGAAAGCCCAATTACAGAAGAGGCAATTCCAGAACTAGGTTATTTATTATAAACTCCACATACGAACATATTTCATTCATGAAAATAATTCACTTAAACACAACCAAATGCATATATTAGATATCAATTTATATAACATTCATCCAAAATTAATCTAGATGTTTCCTTTGATCCGATGTTAAGTTTAACAACATTCAACCAGATTTTATCCATAACAATAACCCTAACCAGAGTTTACAGATGTAGCCTATTAGATATCCATTTATATAACATTCATCCAAAGGAGAGGTAGAATAACATATCTGAACCAAATTCGCAGGAAGACAAAGGGAACAACCACGTTCCTCCCAACTGTAGACCAGGGCAGCCAAATCACTTGTCCTGTTCACCCCCTAGCATGACCATGAGTCCATGAGGGTTAACTCAGAACTCCTCCTCAGCATCGTCGATTCACTTCAGAAAACTTCTTCTTGCCTCACACTCAGTAGGGAGTGTTCATAACAGCAAGCAATCATAAATGTTTCTCCTTAGCATACTCCTCCTTGCCTCAAACTTCAGAAAATGGTGTTCATAACAGCAAGAGGTACTTCCTTTCCCAGCATACTTGGCAGCGTCCTACCTCCTCACATATGCTATTTAAAACAATATTTTTGCCTAGGTCTTTTTCCCTCCTTGGGAATTTTCCCAGCTTTCTAAATCCCTGATTTTCAGGGGCTACCAATGGCCAAATCCATGATTTTCCACTTGTAACAATCATCCTAGAGGTAGATCCAACATGTTCCCCACCCATAGAGTCATAGTCAGCCGATATTAACATGGCTGTTCCAATTTCCCTCCTGCAATCAATATAAAATATTCAGTTTTTATACAAGTGTCATAGTCAATTAGTTAGTCGGGTCAAATCAGATCTTTTCCCAATAGTCATAATAATTAATTACAATTATCAAATTCGAAATTCAGAATTTCCGTAAATGGAAAAAAATTTTGAATTTCGAATTTACTAAAAATGGAATAATTTTCCAACAAATTTAAATTTCAAAAATACTTTATTTTTGGGGATGTTACATCCTTTCCCCGTTCAATAAAACATTGTCCTCAGTGTTCGTTCCTTTCTTGGAACAGGATTGGATGATATTTCCGCAAATCTCCCTCCAACTCCCAAGTGGCCTCCTCAGGACTAAAGTGCTTCCATTGCACCTTTACCTGAGTGACGACTCTGTTCCGAAGTGTTATTTCTCTTCGGTGCAGAATACGCAGGGGTTCCACCTGGAACTCGCCTTCGGGTTCCACCTGCACCAAGTTCCAATCAATCATATGAATAGGGTCATGAACATACTTTTTCAACAACGAAACATGAAATACATTATGAATTCTTAAGTTAGCTAGAAGTGCAAGTTGGTATGCTACAGGACCAATTCGAGCTAGTATCTCAAAGGGCCCACAAAACTTGGGTTCCAGCTTGGCACAGTTTCCTAACTTCAACGAACTTTTTTGGGCTTTGACCTTCAAATAAACATGGTCTCCCACTTGAAATTCCAAGTGTCTTCTTTTCTGATCTGCATAGCTCTTCTATTTGTCCTGGGCTTCTTTCAAGTTTTGTTGTACCTTCCTTACCATGTTCTCCATTTCTTGGAGCATCTTTGGTCCAACCATGAGTCTGTCATCTAAGTTATCCCAACTAATTGGAGTCGTATGCTTTCTTTCGTACAGTTCTTCGAAAGGGATTAACTTAGCCGAAGTTTGGTACCCATTGTTATATGCAAATTCTACCAAGTACATGCATTCTTCCCACTTGTTCAGTTTGGTTCTTACCTACATGTGGAGCATATCCTCTACGATTTGGTTTGTCCTTTCGGTCTGTCCATCCATTTATGGATGATAACTCATACTGAAATTCAAATTAGTATTTAGCCTTGCAAGCAATTCCTTCCAAAAAGCGGATGTGAATTTTACGTCTCTATCTGAAATCACCATTTTAGGAATACCATGCAGTCTAAAAATTTATTTCATGAATATTTCAGCAATGTTTATAGCTTTAAAAGTAGACTTTACATGAATAAAGTGTGCAGACTTACTGAGTTTATCGATTACAACCATGATAGAATCATTATGTTTCTGAGTTTTAGGCAAACCTGTTATAAAGTCCAGTGATATGGTCTCCCATTTCCATTATGGTACTGGTAATGGCTGCAATAGGCCAGCTGGATGCTGGTGCTCGGCCTTAACCTACTGACAATCTTGACACCTAGCCAAGTATTCTGTAGTTTTGCCCTTCATATTAGGCCAGTAAAATAGTTTTCTAAGTGTTGTTATTGTTTTCTGGTATCCTAGATGGCCAGAATATGGTTTCTTATGCACTTCGTCCAAGATTATTAATTTTAACTCTGTTGAATATGGTATGTAAAGTCTGTTTTTAAATTGTAATAGTCCCTTCTTGTCGGTACTTAGATCTGGTTTATCTGAATTTGCAATATTGTTTTGTAATTCTGCCATTATCTTAGTGTAATTTTCGTCGTTAATACCTGTCGTCCTTATTCTTTGTTCCAGATCACTTTCTACCCTGCTGATATTTATCTCAAACAACCCATGGACTCTTCTGCTTAAAGCGTTTGCTACCTTATTTTCCTTACCCTTGATATGTCTGACCTCAAAGTTGAATTCGCTCATGAAGTCTAGCCATCTTTCTTGTCTTGCATTAAGATCTGGTTGGCTAAACATATATTTCACCCCGCTATTATCCATCAATATTAAAAAAATTCTACCCATTATGTAGTTTCGCCACATTTTTAAGGCATGTATTGTCGCTGCCAATTCTAAGTCATGAGTGACATAATTTCTCTCATGTTCTTTTAATTTATGGGACTCATAACAAATAACGTGTCCTTCCTGAGTTAGGACACCACCTATTCCTTCTTTACTTTCATCAACATACGGTGAAGTCCTTATCTGGGTCTGCTACCTTCAATATGGGTGCAGTTGTCAATAATTCCTTCAGCTTGTTAAAACTATCTTGACATTTTTCTGACCAGTTAAACTTGGTCCCTTTCTTTTGTAATGACGTGATAGGGTAGGCTATCTTGGAAAAACCTTCTATAAATCTGTGATAATATCCGGTGATTCCCATGAATGACCAAATATCCGTTACATCCTTAGGTACCGACCATTCCATAATGGATTTTATCTTCTCCAAGTCTAGAGAAATGCCTTCTGGTGAAATTACATGTCCTATATATTGTATTTCCTTTTGATAAAAGTCACACTTGTCAGATTTGGTGTACAGTTTGTGTTTCCTCAACGTTTGCAGAACTATTCTTAAGTGTTCATCATGTTCTTCCTTCGTTTTAGAATAGAC
>ML791451.1:227630-245700 GCA_009831015.1 Picea engelmannii
CAGGGAATCATGAAAACCTTAAATGGTGATGGCACTAGGGAATCAGTTAAGAAAAAAAGCAATAAACTTGTTTTAAAAGTAGAATATAAAAGTAGCCTTTTCTAAGGAAATTTCTGAGCTTTCAAGTAGAATGAAGATGATCCCACTTCCAAACTGCAATCTACTAGGGAAGGTAGAGAAGGCCAATGCCATATCTAGTAACCAGAAATCTAGCGTTGTCTTATTATTCCACTTAATATTTTAAGGAGGACCCAAGTTGATTACCAACTTATGAATGAAGTTAAAGTTCAACTATATGACCTATATAGTTAAGGGGGGAAGTGAATGAACTAAACTTTTTGCGGTGTGAGCGAATCAGTTGTCACTGCAGATAGAGAGGGAGGTCGACAAGGAACCTCCTGATCCGATAAGGAGAAAAAGGTCTATACTCAGGCAATGAGATTTACAATTGTCTGATAGCGAATCCCAACCTAAAATTGTAGAGCTCGTGAGGTTGAAGAAATTAAATTTTGTGGTTTTTTTGGGAAGTAGTGGGGTACGCGCAATCGAACCCTTCCAGCTGGATAAAGTTCGACAAGTGGGAGTTATGAATTAAAATAATACAACGTTCAAGTGAAGGGGTAGGAGTCACATAGGAAAAGGCAGTCGTTTCTAAATCAGGGTATGGCTCACAAGGCGAGGAGCTCAGTGTTCTGTCTGTCAGTCAGGAGCCCTTCCAAGATAATCCATGAGAACAAAACTGGATCCCGCCTTCCCTGGAACGGTTTAGAAAGGAAAAGGTAACACACTACGAGAGAGATCCCTTCCATTAGTTGGAATGGGATCCTATGATGGAAAATGCTATAGGAGGAGGATCTAGTTTGAAAAACGCGGGAGGATATCTCAGCGTTTCTGGGCATGAATAAAAAAATGGCAAGGTCTGAACTCAGTGGTTGGGGATGAGAGATTTAGAAGGGGGTGAAGAACTTCACATTGACTGAAAATGTGCACTGGGTAGGTGGTAAGGATCACGACTCAAGTAAATAAAAAAACAATTCTGGGTGAATCATGAAGCAGTACAGATAATAAAAACATAAGTAAATAAATAGCTCTTCTCTCACACCTTGATGCAATATGGAGAATAAAATTACAAGTAAATAAACATGTCTTCTCGCGAATCTAGATGCAATATAGAGAATAAAAATATAAGTAAATAAATAGCTCTTCTGGAGAATCTAGATGCAATACAGAGAATAAAAATACATGTAAATAAATAGCTCTTCTGGAGAATCTTGATGCAATACAGGTAATAAAATAAAGATAAATAAAAACTCTCTCGGGTGAATCATGGTACAATACAGATAATACAAATACCCGTAAGTAAATAGCTCTTCGGAGAAAAAATTGATGCAATACAGATAAATAAAACTCTCCTGGGTGAATCACGATACAATACAAATAATACAAATACAAGTAACTAAATAGCTCTCTGGTTAAATATTGATGCAATACAAATAATAAAACACAGATAAATAAAAACTCTCCTGGGCGAATCATGATGCAATATAGTGAAAAAAAACACAGAGCGGGGAATTTTTCATCGATGAGATGCACCAAGTTATGGTATTGATTTTACACATTAATTGAATGTCTTGTGATAGAAATACCATTCTATTACATACAACGAAAGTGTCATTTGTAGTGTACCCGTTGAAAACAATCATGCGAACCCACACATATCAAAATCTTATTAAACAATATAATACTTTCGTTCAATGACATAGCAAAAAAATAGATGATGAGAACGATCTTCAATTGGGAACCAAGCTTACACCCTTAACACAACCCGAGTATACACTTAAAAAAAAGGTGAATGATTTCGAAGTGGATGTCCTGCATTGCACTTCATCGAGCTCTCTGCCTGCTAATCATTGATACTTCACCATTACCTCCCAGCCAACTCTAGGGGTACTATTCTTCACCCTAAGCTCCCTCAGACGCAAAGGGGCCACGCACACAACAAAGAAAGCTAGCTGGGTATCCCAACTCCCACAAGAAAAATCAGTCAAGAGAAAAATCCAGCAGCATTATCTTACGCATACCAAACGTGATCCATTCCCCTCCTCCGCCATTTATTTTATAGAGTTCTCTTAGTGACTAGTTTCCAAAATGCACATTAAATTCTTTTTATTAAAATTTTATTAGGAAAATTATCCCCCAGACACTTGTCACCTGATCCCTTAGTTGCACCATAAATTCATTTAATTAATTAAATTAAATTTTCAATTTTCCTCACCCACCTAAAAGCGTTCCTAAAAGCGCTCCTCAATGTCCCTTTATTCCCTCACATTCCCTTAAACTCACGCATTTCTTAAAGCTTACTTAAGTTCTAAATTGGAAAGTTCTCTAGACTAGATTCTCGTCTATGTTCCACATTCCTTTTGTATTTAAGTTTCCCCTTTTTGGTCTAAGTTCTAAATTAGCAAGTTTTTCACATAGCCAACAATTAAATTTTTGATAAAAATTTTCTCCTTTATTTTTTAAATTTGATTTTTTTTCATCCACTCTTTATTAATTGATTAATTAGTTTAATTCCTTATACCCTAATTATACCTGTGCTCTAATTTCAAATAGGCTTAGCAAACTTGTTTTTAAGGAAAATTTTACAATTTTTAAACTTTACTCAAGAAACATTAATTTTAAGGCTGACCAGGTCAAAATGAGATATTGTTTTCTAGGTACCTAGGTTCATTGACTCACCAGTGTTAAAAACAACGACATGCCCTTCAATATGCACTATGTGCTCCAAGGGTGCCACTCTCCTTCATTCAAGTTTCATTTATGCAACGTTCCCTTCAAGACGCACTACGTGCTCCAAGGGTGTCACTCGCCTTTTGATTGATTTTGGTAGACGTCCGCCCTTAGAGTCAATACTATATCAGGATACCTTGTGGGATACTAAGGCCCTCTAAGGAATAAAAACCATTCCTTATTGCGTGCGCCTTAGAATCTTCGTGAGTGACTATCTCAGTCTGCCCTCACGACATCGTGGATCTCTCGAATTAGGTAATCATTAACCTACAGTTTGAGCCATGATGGGAGTGCTAGTAGGTTATGGCAAGGCTACGACCACACCTCTCCCTCAAAATATATGGTTGTCATGTGTGACCCCTTTACTCCAAATGTGAGTTTGATTAACGAGAAATCACCAGCCTTCATCAATGAGGGAAAAATGTCAACGATCCAAAATAAACATCATAATATACCAGTGATATGTCACATACGCAATAACATAAATACTCAAACCATAAACAGTCCACTCCCCGACTTGATACAGATTCCAAGGAGTTTCATCGATGTAATCAGAATACTTAATTTGTCTGCACACTCAGGATAAACCAGTCAATAACATATCATCCTATCCATAACATGATTATAATCCATAAGTGAAAATATCAATCATATAATGAACTGGATCACTTGCATGCAAGTGTCCTCAAAGAATAAGTCCAATCAGGTGTGCGCAAGAGTAGGATGTTACATACACCCCCCCTCTTGTTTTGAACTTTGTCCCGAAGTTTCATAGTATACAAGTGCATAAATAAAGTATTTGATAATATATAAAGGCCTAGCCATAAAAAAAAATTGAAAATATTGATGCATATCATTTGCATCCTCCCAGGTAGCCGAGTACGGATTATAATTGTCCCATTGGACCTTGACTTGATCGATTGTTGGACATCGTAATTGTCGAATGTGATGGTCTAGAATGCAAATGGGCTTCGTCACAAGCGCACCCTCGTCCGATACCTACAAGGAAATCATGTCAATCACATGTGTAGGATCACTAACATAATGTATCAAACCAGATACATGAAAAACATCATGTATAGGCCTCAAAGAATCAGGAAAGGCTAGTCGATAGGCCACAGACCCCTTCCTTTCCAAAACCTTGAAAGTTCCCACGAACCTAGAACAGATTTTAGCACCCGTTCCAAACTTGATCGAACTCTTGTGCAGTTTCACCCACAAGAACACTCAATCGCCCACTTCATAACTACGGGTGGTGCGATGTGCATTGACATAATTCTTCTTTTGATACTGCGCTTCCTTGATCCTTTGTCTTATCATTTGAATTTTCTCTTCCATTTCTTGAATCGCTCCTGGTCCTACCAGGACTCTATCCTCAAGTCGATCCCAAATCAAAGTCATCTCACACAGTCTCCCGTAAAGAAACTTGAATGGCGCCATCTGAATGGTGATTTGATAACTGTTGTTGTATGCAAAGTATACCAGTGGAAAAAACTCTTCTCAATGCTTATGTTGGTCCATCACATACATACACAAAATTTCCTCCAAGATTTGGTTCATTTGTTTGGTCTTCCCGTATGTCTTTGGGTGATATGCGGTAATAAAATTAAGTTGGGTTCCTAAGGCCTCTTGGAAACTCATTCAAAATCATCCTATAAACATCGATCCTCTATAAGATGTGATCCTCTTAGGCACTGCATGCAACCTCAAATATCGTTGATGAAAACTCTAGCTATATCAAGTTCCTAATACATCGTACGCACATGGATACAATGAGAACTCTTCGATAGAGTGTCAACTACCACAAAAATTGAGTTGTGCCTCCTTGCCGTTAGCGAAAATACAACAATGAAGTCCATCAAAATGACCTCCCATTTTGATTCTGTAATAGCGTGTGGTTATAGTAATCATGTTAGATGTCTATGTTAAACCTTCAATTGATGACATTCTAGACATATCGCCACGTAGTTGACTATGTTTTCCTTCATTCCTTTCCAGAAGAATAAGGGTTTAAGGTATGCCCTCATCTTCATGACTCCCTGATGATCCATGTACACTGATCTATGAGATTTGTTTAAGATCAAACTTCTCATCTCTTCATTGGCCAGTACATAAATATGGTTATTATATCTCATTAATCTATCATTGTCCACAGTGAATCCCACAAATTTCGGTACCAACATGGTGTTTTGTCCGATAAATTCCTTAACCTTTTTATACCAATAATCGTCGCATTATAAAGTTAGAATATTTTCATGTAGATTTGTCTGAAGAGGTATCACCGAAAATATGCGCGATCTCTGACTCAATGCATCAGCCACTTTATTCATGGTTCCTTTTATGTAGGTAATCTTGAATTCATACTCGCTAAGTAGTGCCGACCAACACCTTTGTTACACGTGTTAGAATATAATGGATGTTCTCATTTTACCATCGACAATATCACTATTGTCACCCAACCATAGGCCGAATCCACCCTCTAAGCACCTTAACCTTGACAGAGAATCATTCCGGAAGAAAAACCTAGTTTAGATAGCCAAACAAAGGGTAGCACACTTTTCTCCAAGGATAGCACACCAAACAAGAGCTGATCAGATAGTCCAAACCATAACCAAGAGATAGTCCAAGCCAAAACGGAAATCTTCTAGGCTCAGCGGCTGCAATGACAACACTACTCCAAACTTGCGCACAAACTGGGCAACTGGAGTGCGCACAAGTGTTGCTCTGCAATTCTGAGAATGCCTGCTAGAATGAAGACTGGCCTCCTGTATTTATACTAATTCTGGCTATCTTCCTGGACCAACTTCTCATTTTGGGTATCTATTTACTTACTATATAATATTTCTTCTAGCCAACTTCTTCTCTTGTAGGCTAATAACCTAATATCAATTCTCTTTCTGAGTCTCTAATGTACCTATAATTACCATAAAAAAAAAAAATCTTTGTGGTCCTAGATTTTCAATTAAAGATAAGCTTAACTCAAATCTTGTTGCAAGGAGATTAGACACTTCTTTCTCCCACATTAGTTCTTACCAAGGCTATTTTACAAGTGAAATTATACGACTTTACCTTTTCCTCGTAATTCTTGACTCCTTCAAATCCTATAAGTGTTTCTTTCTATTTTATCCACATAGGCTATACTCCTGCCTTTAGCAGACTATACATATAAATATACCAGTGTGTTTATGCAACCATATATATATATGGCTAATGTCAAGATATCATTGCGCCACAAAATATTTACGCAAATACTTATATACATATATATAACTATTGCCAAATACATTACGCCACCAAATATTTATGAATCAATTCTATATGAATAAATATAACTATTACTAAACCTATTGCGCCATAAAATGTTAAGCAATAACCTATATCTGTAAGTTCATTGTCAAAATTACTGCACCAGCAAGGCCTACCGTGAGATGGGTCTTATGAATGACCCTTCCATAAAATTCTGGAGTGGCCAATACGTTTTCTTTGGTATGGTGGAAGAGAACATAATGCACTCTTTGTTATGAAAGGTGTCTTAGTATGTGTGAATATCAAGCGTGAAGATGGTAGGTAAGAACTAGTTCTCACCTCACCCCTTTAGGGATAATCGTCATTTCACTCGAAATAACTTTTGGAAGGAGACTTCGCTTTCCTTAACAAAATTTATTCGAGTACCACGAGTCCAACCAAACTAGCACGAGTAAACTGAACTATCTGCTAACTCCATTTTCCATGGATTGAGACAGGATCAACTTTGGGATACGGTCAAGGAGGTGTAAGGATCCTTCTGCCTGGGCATTTAAAATATTTTGATATCAGCCCCTCGGGATTATCACAAGTTTAAAGTGTCCTTCCAAAATCTCGCCACCTTTCCCTAGCGGCAGTACTGAACTTACAGACTGCCATTAAGCATCCTCAAACTAGTAGATGGACTCTAGGGCTACCATTTTCATTAATCTTCTTTTGATGTTGGCTTTGTGTGTTCCCCTGCGATTAAGGTCGAGTTACCAGACCATCTCTGTAACTGCTCAATGCCTAAGTTGTGGACTCGTTCTGGAGCCAAACGTTTTTGGGTGGGCCTATACCATTGGGACTCCACACAAATAAGGTAAGTTTATCTGGTTTGTTGCTTTATAAGTCTTCTATATTAAAAGAAATCGTGTTGGTTACTGAGTCGTTCGACGTGAGGTTTTTTTTTTATAGTCTACTTCTTGGATAATGGAAAAGGTTATACATTCATGAAGTTTTGATTTACCTTACAGTCCCTGTACTCTTTGTTGTCTTATCATATACACCACCCCTCATTAGGTTTTAGTAAAAGATCTCTCGTTTATTCGTCGGAGTGTAGAGTCTCATGAAAGAGTCCTCTTGTGAAATGTTCAAAGAATTGTGTAATTCATCTTGTCTGTGTTGTGGTCTCGACTGGTTGTCAGTGTTTGAACTAAATACCTCTGTGCTCTCGGCGTGCTAAGATAGATTATAGCACTAGCCAAAAGCCCCTTAAAATTTCTCAAATGTATTTATCATATTTCTCTATCCTTACGAATTGAAACCGGTGGTGAGGGTTTTCTATATCAAACTTGAATTAATAATATATCCCTTGTAAATTGATACTAGCTCAATAGTCAAGTAGCTTCTATCCCCCGTGGGAAAATATGCTTAGGTTGTTTTATGCTCATCATGTTTGTGTCATTTTAAAGGAATACTTAACTCGTCAGTTAGATGTATTCTGGTCTAAAAGGATAACTTAATCTCTTTTACACTTAATATAGTATACGTCGTCCATATATATAAAGGGACTTAGTATAGTTGCTTACTATATTTCATTATTCAAGAATACTGTATAAAGATTTCCTTGCATTAATTTAAATCGTTTCTTTTGAATTGATATGCATCACTAATGATGGGCCATGTTTGATGTGATGGTACCCATCAGTGAGTTGTTGTCCATCCATCCTCATCCCTGAGCGTCTGTCCATCCAGAAAGTAACAAAGGAAGGAATCCGTGTGAATCGGAAATTCTGAAGTTAAGTAATATCTGGGTATGATGTATGAATAAACAATTATCACTATGTTCATGTTTTCTCAAGTTTTCCATGAATGAATTTTTCTAATCTTCGGATGGTGATTATTCCAAGTTTCGTCTATGCGGAGATTTTAGATATCCATCCACGTGCTCAGTGCAAAAGGTATTCGAGTTCCCTTCTATAACCCTTCCAGAGGTCGAACAGTCAGTGTGGAAATTTTTCATGTAGTCATTTTGTGTCGTTTCCTCCGTCTCCTATCGGATCTAGAAGGAAAAAGTTTTCCCAACTGTAACTTAGAGTTTGTTCCAGATATTAGTATTATTCTTACAACACTTTATGTACAGGAATACCATGTTCGTTCAAGGTAATGGAATGGTTGTTTAAACGGTTCTCCTTATCGTTTTGGGTCTCACCCCACTCTAGAAATTAATTACCAGGGAATTACTATTAAAAAAAAAAACTTTGTTACACATCCTGAATGTTGGGTTCTAAGAAAGGATATCGATGCATATCAGATCTGTAATATTATATTGTTTTACTCCCTTTCAACATGCCTTGTTGTCATTGCCGATGTGTTTCAATTTGAACTGGTAATAGTTAGATTAGACACAACACTGAGTAAATATAATGATATGAGTTATTAAGTTAATTGGTAAAATGAGATTTCGATTCTGTGTTTTATTTCCAGATTGCTTATCTACACACACACACACACACACACACACATATATATATCACACTATGTATGAAATATATATGTATGTCTGTAGAGTCCATACTGTCACAGAGATACACATAAATTTATTGTATATTCAAACTTGTTAAAATACAATGATACATGGATAATACCACCTAGAAAGCCCAATTACAGAAGAGGCAATTCCAGAACTAGGTTATTTATTATAAACTCCACATACGAACATATTTCATTCATGAAAATAATTCACTTAAACACAACCAAATGCATATATTAGATATCAATTTATATAACATTCATCCAAAATTAATCTAGATGTTTCCTTTGATCCGATGTTAAGTTTAACAACATTCAACCAGATTTTATCCATAACAATAACCCTAACCAGAGTTTACAGATGTAGCCTATTAGATATCCATTTATATAACATTCATCCAAAGGAGAGGTAGAATAACATATCTGAACCAAATTCGCAGGAAGACAAAGGGAACAACCACGTTCCTCCCAACTGTAGACCAGGGCAGCCAAATCACTTGTCCTGTTCACCCCCTAGCATGACCATGAGTCCATGAGGGTTAACTCAGAACTCCTCCTCAGCATCGTCGATTCACTTCAGAAAACTTCTTCTTGCCTCACACTCAGTAGGGAGTGTTCATAACAGCAAGCAATCATAAATGTTTCTCCTTAGCATACTCCTCCTTGCCTCAAACTTCAGAAAATGGTGTTCATAACAGCAAGAGGTACTTCCTTTCCCAGCATACTTGGCAGCGTCCTACCTCCTCACATATGCTATTTAAAACAATATTTTTGCCTAGGTCTTTTTCCCTCCTTGGGAATTTTCCCAGCTTTCTAAATCCCTGATTTTCAGGGGCTACCAATGGCCAAATCCATGATTTTCCACTTGTAACAATCATCCTAGAGGTAGATCCAACATGTTCCCCACCCATAGAGTCATAGTCAGCCGATATTAACATGGCTGTTCCAATTTCCCTCCTGCAATCAATATAAAATATTCAGTTTTTATACAAGTGTCATAGTCAATTAGTTAGTCGGGTCAAATCAGATCTTTTCCCAATAGTCATAATAATTAATTACAATTATCAAATTCGAAATTCAGAATTTCCGTAAATGGAAAAAAATTTTGAATTTCGAATTTACTAAAAATGGAATAATTTTCCAACAAATTTAAATTTCAAAAATACTTTATTTTTGGGGATGTTACATCCTTTCCCCGTTCAATAAAACATTGTCCTCAGTGTTCGTTCCTTTCTTGGAACAGGATTGGATGATATTTCCGCAAATCTCCCTCCAACTCCCAAGTGGCCTCCTCAGGACTAAAGTGCTTCCATTGCACCTTTACCTGAGTGACGACTCTGTTCCGAAGTGTTATTTCTCTTCGGTGCAGAATACGCAGGGGTTCCACCTGGAACTCGCCTTCGGGTTCCACCTGCACCAAGTTCCAATCAATCATATGAATAGGGTCATGAACATACTTTTTCAACAACGAAACATGAAATACATTATGAATTCTTAAGTTAGCTAGAAGTGCAAGTTGGTATGCTACAGGACCAATTCGAGCTAGTATCTCAAAGGGCCCACAAAACTTGGGTTCCAGCTTGGCACAGTTTCCTAACTTCAACGAACTTTTTTGGGCTTTGACCTTCAAATAAACATGGTCTCCCACTTGAAATTCCAAGTGTCTTCTTTTCTGATCTGCATAGCTCTTCTATTTGTCCTGGGCTTCTTTCAAGTTTTGTTGTACCTTCCTTACCATGTTCTCCATTTCTTGGAGCATCTTTGGTCCAACCATGAGTCTGTCATCTAAGTTATCCCAACTAATTGGAGTCGTATGCTTTCTTTCGTACAGTTCTTCGAAAGGGATTAACTTAGCCGAAGTTTGGTACCCATTGTTATATGCAAATTCTACCAAGTACATGCATTCTTCCCACTTGTTCAGTTTGGTTCTTACCTACATGTGGAGCATATCCTCTACGATTTGGTTTGTCCTTTCGGTCTGTCCATCCATTTATGGATGATAACTCATACTGAAATTCAAATTAGTATTTAGCCTTGCAAGCAATTCCTTCCAAAAAGCGGATGTGAATTTTACGTCTCTATCTGAAATCACCATTTTAGGAATACCATGCAGTCTAAAAATTTATTTCATGAATATTTCAGCAATGTTTATAGCTTTAAAAGTAGACTTTACATGAATAAAGTGTGCAGACTTACTGAGTTTATCGATTACAACCATGATAGAATCATTATGTTTCTGAGTTTTAGGCAAACCTGTTATAAAGTCCAGTGATATGGTCTCCCATTTCCATTATGGTACTGGTAATGGCTGCAATAGGCCAGCTGGATGCTGGTGCTCGGCCTTAACCTACTGACAATCTTGACACCTAGCCAAGTATTCTGTAGTTTTGCCCTTCATATTAGGCCAGTAAAATAGTTTTCTAAGTGTTGTTATTGTTTTCTGGTATCCTAGATGGCCAGAATATGGTTTCTTATGCACTTCGTCCAAGATTATTAATTTTAACTCTGTTGAATATGGTATGTAAAGTCTGTTTTTAAATTGTAATAGTCCCTTCTTGTCGGTACTTAGATCTGGTTTATCTGAATTTGCAATATTGTTTTGTAATTCTGCCATTATCTTAGTGTAATTTTCGTCGTTAATACCTGTCGTCCTTATTCTTTGTTCCAGATCACTTTCTACCCTGCTGATATTTATCTCAAACAACCCATGGACTCTTCTGCTTAAAGCGTTTGCTACCTTATTTTCCTTACCCTTGATATGTCTGACCTCAAAGTTGAATTCGCTCATGAAGTCTAGCCATCTTTCTTGTCTTGCATTAAGATCTGGTTGGCTAAACATATATTTCACCCCGCTATTATCCATCAATATTAAAAAAATTCTACCCATTATGTAGTTTCGCCACATTTTTAAGGCATGTATTGTCGCTGCCAATTCTAAGTCATGAGTGACATAATTTCTCTCATGTTCTTTTAATTTATGGGACTCATAACAAATAACGTGTCCTTCCTGAGTTAGGACACCACCTATTCCTTCTTTACTTTCATCAACATACGGTGAAGTCCTTATCTGGGTCTGCTACCTTCAATATGGGTGCAGTTGTCAATAATTCCTTCAGCTTGTTAAAACTATCTTGACATTTTTCTGACCAGTTAAACTTGGTCCCTTTCTTTTGTAATGACGTGATAGGGTAGGCTATCTTGGAAAAACCTTCTATAAATCTGTGATAATATCCGGTGATTCCCATGAATGACCAAATATCCGTTACATCCTTAGGTACCGACCATTCCATAATGGATTTTATCTTCTCCAAGTCTAGAGAAATGCCTTCTGGTGAAATTACATGTCCTATATATTGTATTTCCTTTTGATAAAAGTCACACTTGTCAGATTTGGTGTACAGTTTGTGTTTCCTCAACGTTTGCAGAACTATTCTTAAGTGTTCATCATGTTCTTCCTTCGTTTTAGAATAGACTAGAATATCGTCGATAAATACTACTACGAACTTGCCTAATTACTGACTGAAAATATTGTTCATCAGGCACATAAACGTGGTTGGTGCGTTAGTGAGTCTGAAAGGTATGACTACGAATTCATAGTGTCCATATCTTGTTTGAAAATATGTTTTGTTTATGTCCTCGTATTTTATCCTAAATTGGTGATAACCAGATTGTATGTCCAACTTTGAAAATACCTTTGCCCCACCTACTTGATCAGACATATCATTTATCCTTGGTAAGAGGTATTTGTTCTTTATAGTCATTTTGTTTAGTTGTCTATAATCAATACATAGTCTTATAGTATCATCTTTCTTTTTCACAAAGAGGATTGGTGCCCCCCATGGTGAAACACTCGGTCTAATATACTCTTTGTCCAACAATTCTTGTAATTGTATTTTTAGTTCTTTCAGTTCTGGTAGACTCATTAGGTAAGGTGCTTTTGAGATAGGGGATGAACCAGGTGGTAAGTCTATGGAGAAGTCTATTTCCCTTCTAGGATTTAATTCTGGTATCTCATCCACAAACATGTCTCTAAATTCACATAGGACAACAAAGTCTTCTAACTTTGGCTTATTTTCTTTTTCTAACAGATTCGTTACTTGGATTGCATAAACTTGAGATCCCTTTCTCATACATTTCTTGAGTTGCATCACTGAAACTTGTCTGACTGATACCGGTTTTGGTATACCTTTGGCTATTCTAGTAGTGCCAAAATCGTCTTTATAGTTAAGTGTCTTTGCATAACAGTCTAGTATTGTTGTGTGCTTTTCCAACCAATCCATTCTAATAATCATATCATAAGACCCTAGTGGTAGGATGTTCAAATTTTTCCTTATATTTTGGCCATCTAAGCTGAATTCAAAATCAGAAATAAATTCAACTACTTTCCTTTTAGTCCCTGTTGCTAGTTGTACAAGCCATGATTTTGTGTGCTTCAGTTTCTTAAGTTTCTTAGACTCTACTGCATCAAGAGTAATATAACTTAACGTAGCTCCAGGGTCGATTAAAATAGAAATTCGAGAGTTATTTATTTTACCTTCGATCTCTACCACAGAGGACTGGTGGAAGCTTCCCAGCCATTTATGACAACATTTATCTGATGCAGGCTTCCACCCATGTCACCCACCATCGAGGCTTCCTGCAAATTATGAACAACAATTCTGTTTGCTAAAATTAAACGTGGATAGTTCCTCCTTAGATGAGGTTCTCCACATTCCCAACACTTTAATGGATCACGAGAGCTATTCCCAAACTTCTTCATTTCCAGATTTTTCGGTTTACCGCTGCTTTGCGTATTCGGATGATTGGAGTGAAAATCCTTTCTCGAAAATATTTTTGCTGCATTTCGATAAGGAGTTGGCTGGTATGCTTTCTTCCACTGGTTCATTCAATATTTTTTTTTATCCTTCCAGCCTTTGGGAAACTCTACTCGTTGTTTATACTGGTCATAGCACATTCGTGCTTTCCTGAATACTTCACTCAAGGATTTGGGGTTGTCAAATTGAATTCTATCCCTGTAGGACTGTGGTAAACAACTTAAGAATCGTTGTATTTTTACCTTATTCTCCTGGATGTACGGTACAAACCTTAGTATTTCTAGAAATTTATTTATATGGTCCTCCATCCTCATCTATCCAAGTCGTAACTCATAAAATTATTTCATTTTCCTTTCATAATAGTTTTCAGAAAGGTATTGTTTCTTGAAATAATTCTTAGAGTCAGACCATTCCAACTGATTCTCCTTTAGGCCCTTGGCCAATTTTAGGTCTTGCCACCAAATGTTGGCCTTCCCTTTCAGATTGTAGATGGCCATTCTGACCTTCATATTGTTGGAATAGTTGTAGATCTAGAAGTATTTTTTGATGTCCAACAACCATGCCTCATCTTCTTCTCATGTCCTGGATTCTCCATCAAAGGTAGTTGGTTTAATCTTCTTAAATTCTCCTTCAAGGTGGTCTATTTGTTTTCTTTTTTTGTCTTTTTTAGTTTTGTCCTCAGCTGAAGGTGTTGCTTTAGACGAACTGTCTCCTTTTTCTATTTCCAGCCTAGAGTTCTTGGAGGCCCTTTTGTTGACCTCTTCATAATGGTTATCTTCCTTTGGGATTTTCTTGGTCACTATACTGCGCAACATGACCTCATTTATCTCTTGTTGTTCCTGCTATGCTTTCTTCAATTTATCATTGTCTGCTTTGAAAACCTGTACTTCAACAACAAGATTCCTCATTGTTTCTAGTACTTCTGTAGGAGAGCTCCCGTCACTTATTCTATATTGGATCTCCATGAGGCTCCTGTTCTGGATTTCCTTCCATTCTGATTTCTGCATCATCCTGAGCTACCATAATTCACACAAAACAAAAATGTTTTATGTTTGTAACAAAAAGGTTTATTAGTTTTGCATAGATCGAAATATGTGCTAAGAAACTAATGTGGCCCTGTTCAGGTCCAGTGTTGTAACCTTTTTCTCTGATACCATATATAATGTACCTATAATTACCATAAAAAAAAAAAATCTTTGTGGTCCTAGATTTTCAATTAAAGATAAGCTTAACTCAAATATTGTTGCAAGGAGATTAGACACTTCTTTCTCCCACACTAGTTCTTACCAAGGCTATTTTAGAAGTGAAATTATATGACTTTACCTTTTCCTCATAATTCTTGAATCCTTCAAATCCTATAAGTGTTTCTTTCTATTTTATCCACATAGGTTGTACTCCTGCCCTTAGCAGACTATACATATAAATATACAAGTGTGTTTATGCAACCATATATATATACATGGATAATGTCAATATATCATTGTGCCACAAAATATTTACGCAACAACTTATATACATATATATAACTATTGCCAAATACATTACGCCACCAAATATTTATGCATCAATTCTATATGAATAAATATAACTATTACTAAACCTATTGCACCATAAAACGTTAAGAAATAACCTATATCTATAAGTCCATTGTCAAAAGTACTGCACCAGCAAGGCCTACCGTGAGATGGGTCTTATGAATGACCCTTCCATAAAATTCGGGAGTGGCCAATACGTTTTCTTTGGTATGGTGGCAGAGAACTTAATGCACTCTTTGTTATCAATGGTGTCTCAGTATGTGTGACTATTAGGCGTGAAGATGGTAGGTAAGAACCAGTTCTCACCTCACCCCTTTAGAGATAATCGTCATTTCCCTCGAAATAACTTTTGGAAGGAGAATTCCCTTTCCTTAACATAATTTATTCGAGTACCACAAGTCCAACCAAACTAGCACGAGTAAACTGAACTATCTGCTAACTCCGTTTTCAGTGGATTGAGACATGATCAACTTTGGGATATGGTCGAGGAGGTGTAAGGATCCTTCTGCCAGAGAATTTAAAATATTTTGATAGAAGCCCCTCGGTATTATCACAAGTTTAAGGTGTCCTTTTGAAATCTCGCCACCTTTCCCTAGTGGTAGTACTGAACCTACGGACTTCCATTAAGCGTCCTTGGACTAGTAGATGGATGCTAGGTTTGTCGTTTTCATTAATATTCTTTTGATGTCAGCTCTGTGTGTTCCCCTACGATTAAGGTCGAGTTACCAGACCATCTCTGTAACTTCTCAATGCCTAAGTTTTGGACTCGTTCTAGAGCTAAACATTTTTGGGCAGGCCTCTACCATTGGGACTCCACACAAATAAGGTAAGGTTATCATTTGTTTCTTTAGAAGTCTTTTGTACTAAAAGAAATCGTTCTGGTGACTGAGTCGTTCGACGTGAGGTTTTTTTTTTATAGTCTACTTCTTGGATAATGGAAAAGGTTATACATTCATGAATTTTTTATTTACCTTACAGTCCCTGTACTCTTTGTTGTCTTATCATATACACCACCCCTCATTAGGTTTTAGTAAAAGATCTCTCGTTTATTCGTCCGAGGGTAGATTCTCACGAAAGAGTGCTTTTGTGAAATGTTCAAAGCATTGTGTAATTCATCTTTTCTGTGTTGTGGTATTGAACGGTTGTCAGTGTTTGAACTAAATACCTCTGTGATATTGGCGTGCTAAGATAGCTTACATCACCAGCCAGAAGCCCCTTAAAATTTCTCAGATGTATTTATCATATTTCGCTATCCTTACGAATTGAAACTGGTGGCGAGGGTTTTCTATATCAAACTTGAATTAATAATATATCCCCTGTAAATTGATACTAGCTCAATAGTCAAGTAGCTTCTGTCCCACATGGGAAAATATGCTTATGTCGTTTTATGCTCAACATGTTTGTGTTGTTTGAAAGGAAGACTAAACTCGACAATTAGATGTATTATGGTCTAAAAGGAGAAATTAAGTTGTTTTACACTTAATATAGTATACATCATCCATATATATAAATGGACTTAGTATAGTTGCTTAGTATATTTCATTATTCAAGAATATTGTATAAAGATTTCCTTGCATTAATTCAAATTGTTTCTTTTGAATTGATACACATCACTAATGATGGGCCCTATTTGATGTGAGGGTACCCATCAGTGAGTTGTTGTCCATCCATCCTCGACCCCGAGCGTCTGTTCAGCCAGAAAGTAACAAAGGAAGGAATCTGTGTGAGACAAAAATTCAGAAGTTAAGTAATATATGGGTATGATGTCTGAATAAACAATTATCACTCTGTTCATGTTTTCTCAAGTTTTCCTTGAATGAATTTTTCTAATCTTCGGATGGTGATTATTCCAGGTTTTGTCTATGTGGAGATTTCTGATATCCATCTGCGTGCTCGGCGCAAAAGGTATTCAAGTTCCCTTTTGTAACCCTTCTGGAGGTCGAACAGTCAGTGTGGAAATTTTTTATGTAGTCATTTCATGTCATTTCCTACATCTCCTATTGGACCTAGAAGGGAAATTTTTTCCCAACTATAACTTAGAGTTTGGTCCGGATATTAGTATGATTCTTACAACACTTTATGTATAGGATTACCCTGTTCGTTCGAGGTAATGGAATGGTTGTTTAAACGGTTCTCCTTATCGTTTTGGGTCTCACCCCACTCTGGAAATTAATTGCCAGGGAATTACTATTAAAAAAAAAAACTCCGTTACACATCCTGAATGCTAGGTTTCTAAGAAAGGATATCGATGCATATCAGATCTGTAATATTATATTGTTTTACTCCCTTTCAACATGCCTTGTTTTCATTGCCAATATGTTTCAATCTGAACTAGTAATAGTTAGATTAGACACAACACTGAGTAAATATAATGATATGAGTTATCAAGTTAATTGGTAAAATGAGATTTCTATTGTTTGTTTTATTTCCAAATTGCTTATTTACACACATATATATATCACACTCTATATGAAATATATAAGTATATATATATGTATGTATGTCTGTAGATTCTAGACTGTCTTGTACCTTTCCCTTTATACGAGAAAGGAAAACTCAACTATTAAAATTGAACTCTTTGAAATTTTAATTACAAGGATACACATAAATTTATTATATATTCAGACTTGTTAAAATACAATGATACATGGATAATACCACCTAGAAAGCCCAATTACAGAAGAGGTAATTCCTGAACTAGGTTATCTATTAGAAACTCCACATACGAACAGATTTCATTCACGAAAATAATTCACTTAAACACAAACAAATGCATATATCAGATATCCATTTATATAACATTCGTCCAGAATTAATCTAGAAGTTTCCTTTGATACGATGTTAAGTTCAGCAACATTCAACCATATTTTATCCATAACAATAACCCTAACTAGAGTTTACATATGTAGCTTATTAGATATCCATTTATATAACATTCATCCAAAGGAGAGGTAGAATAACGTATCAGAACCAAATTCGCAGAAAGACAAAGGGAACAACCACGTTCCTCCCAACCGTAGAACAGGGCAGCCTGTAATGACCCTTAATTATTAAGATGGTTAATTTAATAATAATCCTAAAGATTATCTAAATTGTATTTATATCATAAAATAATATTTCTAATTGGATATTGTTAAATAGTGTACATGAGGGTTAATGAATGATTAATTATTA
>ML791451.1:258435-272826 GCA_009831015.1 Picea engelmannii
AAATTTCCAATTTCGAATTTACTAAAAACGAAATAATTTTCCAACAAATTTAAATTTCAAAAATACTTTATTTTTGGGGATGTTACAGAGTCGACTTGTCTTCTAGGGTTATTAGCCAACTCATTAGGGTTTTTTCTTTCTTCCCGGAATATTCTAGTCTTGTTAGGTTTACACATGGAGGTAAATACCTCCTGCAACTACCATAATATCAACACTCCCTCATAGCTAGGGAGGTATTACAGGTAATGGTCTTGATCACAAACATACCATTCACCTGGTAGAATCAACATAGTTGTATAAACTATCTCATGACTAATGATGAGCACCATCATCACCATCAGTTTCATCAGTTGCATCATCTCTCAAAACCATACTCCATCTGATTAATTAGACATGATGCTGGATAAGTCACTCATACCACAGAGTGACACAAGAGCCATTCTTATAATCTGGACATATGTCCTAGAAGAATAAATGTCCTGAACAATTTTCCATCTGGGAGATCTCTGTCCATTGATCATCCATCTAGCTGATAATAATTTTCAACACTATTGATAGTCTTCAAGGCAATCAGAATCGTATCATTCAATAGAACACAATTGTGTCTATCCGTGAGAGTACACAACTACAATCCAGTGGTACTCTACCACACCAAGTAGCATACAGGTACTTGATCAGTGACATATAGTCACAAAAAGTGGAAAACATCCACCACAGTAGTATACATCTATTATCTAGAGACATATAGTCTTCATAACAATCATCTCATATCAACCTGCACATAAATAATGTTATGATATAAACTGAATCATATGGGCCATTATTCCACTCACATCTGTGAGATCTTGGAAGAGAATCTTCCCTCATAAGGTAAAACATCAATTATGAGCTATCTAGACTATTATTCTCAAGAAAGGAAGAATAATTGTCTTTATTTATGAGCCTGGACCATTCCCCACCCTGGTCCATTCCTTTGGCACTAAAACAAGTGCAACTTGGAAAGAATGAATCTTCCCTAAGGAATGCATGTCCCTGATTGTTGAACCTAGACCATTCCCCACCATGGTCCATTCCTCCGACACTAAACAATGTGCAAGCTAGAGAGAATGAATCTGCCCTAAGGAATGACTGTCCAAACCATTTCCTAAGGAAATTATTGTCCTGCACCAACCTCCAAAACAAACCATTCCCCATGTTAACAACAATGGGAAATCGTTGTCCGATGAGACCAGCTAGTATTCTTGAGTAACCCTCAAGAAGAGATACTACCCTAGACCATTCCCCATGTTAACCACAATGGGAAATTGATGTCTATGGTACATCAACAATCCATCGAACCATTTTCATTACAAAAATGAGGGTTCGATCTGGACCATTTTCCAAACTAGAAAATGCATGTCCGTCAGAAATCTCAAACCACTTTCTAAACTGGAAAGGGACTGCTCATGCTGGACCATTTTTTGAACTGAAAAATGACTGTCCATAAATCAATAACACATAGGCTCTCCCTCCCAACCTGGGATTCATCTCTTCCTTTTTCATTAAGGAAGTGATCTCCATGAGCTCTAGTCTTGAGTATGCAAACTCTTTCATCTTGGGCAGAAGCTTTACCAAAATTTCTTGCTTATATTCTCATCTGTGGAGATATATATTGGAGAACCACTTTCTCCTTTATGGACTTCATCACAGAGAATGAAATGCTTGATCTCAAATGTACTTTTTTTTTTTTTTCTGAAACACTGGTTTTCTCTGAAGGATTCATATATCTATGATCAATAAAGTATATCATTTTTGGATTCCTCTTTGGTTCCTGCTAGCTCACAACATCGTGGAAAGGGTAAAACTGGAACATATCCAAGTGGTACTTATTTGGCCATCATGGAATATTGTCATGGATTAGTGATCCATCATCCTGAGCTTCTGAGTAACCATTCTGATACAACATCTATGTTATAGAAAGTCTTCACCACGCTTCTATTGTGCATTGGAGTTTCTCCACCAAATTTTCTTCTTCCATTTTCATACAAGGGTCTATTTCAGGTATACATCAAATCTTTGAGGTTTCTCTTCATACGCTCTTTGTTCAATTTCTTTGGAGAACAGTCTTTGCCTTTATCTGATGTAAAACTCCAACCCATGGATATTGCAAATCATATAATGACTTGTGTAGAGGTATGTCTGGTTTACTAGAACGATTAATCATCATAGTCTTCTCCCTCCATCTGGGAGAAACTCTAGTTCTAGATCCCACAATGCTTTATGTTGGAGACAGAAGTCACCCCTGAATTGCAGTAGGAGCAGAGCCCGACGCCAATCAGTTTATGTCACGATTTTCTTATAGATGGGGTGACCGAATGGAAGCCAAATCAAAACAACATTGTTTTAACACCGAAACAAGGTCGAGTATGCATGAACAGGTGAGGTCTTAACCAAACTTCAGACAATGACTTGTAGCAGAGGTGAGTAGGGGGAAGACTTGTATAAGAGAAATGCAAAGGTCCACTGTAAACATCAGGTTTCTAACGGACTGTAGGAGAAGGCATCTGAACACAAGATCTTCTTACATTCGAATGCAAAAACCAGAGAATACAATAATGCCACAATAAATCCTTTATCATAACATATTTGCAGTAATTCATGTGAATCAGTCAATCATGAACTCTCTCATCATGAGATGAAGATTAGATGGAGTAAGAAAAGATGTCTGTCATAAAATAATAAATCTCACATACAGAGGCATGAACAGAAAACTAGAAATGTTTGTTAAAACTTTACAGTCGGGAGTTGTGCTCTACCATCGATAGCTTACAAAAAATACAAAAACTGAGTCTATATACTTAGAGAATATCACCTCACATCGGCGTTCTTGGTCATTCAAGGTTTTGTGTCCCTTCAGCCAAATTTGGACGGGTATTCTCTGTCAGACGCCACCTTAACTGCGCACGGCTCTTGCACGGGGAGTAGCTGAGCCATTAAGGGTCGAGCTAGCGTGTGCAGACCTCCTCGTGCTGAGAACTCGACATGGCCCCTTTGGAAAAAAGGGTACACAAGACCCTTTCGATCTGAATACTTTCCAGACCCTCCATACCTCACGCTTAATGAATGATGGGAGGTTTCAACCACCCCTTCTGGCCTTCATTTACTCCAAGCGAAAACCAGGACTGAGGTCGAACCCGATGGCACCTGGAAATCGTGGTGAGCCCCTCTGTGAACGAACTCGACGCCCTTCGAATTCTCCTACACAACTATTTTCTTTCCCAAGTGACTACAGGTCGTGACCCCATGCCTGTCTCCCAGAGTGCTTTTGGCGTTTCAGGATTCACGGATGAGAAAGGAGCGGGTCTTTTTTCCTTCGAAATCACGATGGGCAAAATGCCGGGAGACCCTAACGGTCGCCACACGTTCCCCCACTGATCTGATGGTTCTGAATTGATTCAGAAATACTGCGGGCCCAGATGGCCAAATGATAAACACAAGCGCCTCTCTTCCAGGCTTGTTCCTTTATGACCAGGTGCCAAAACTGTGGGCCCGGCTTAGAAGAGCACTTATCGGCCTTTCGGGGTTCAGGGTTTCAGGATGTGGAATGATGGGGGACTTTTACCCCTCAAAATATTGAATGTTGATATGCCGATGTGACTTGATCCCACGCCATGCTTCACTAGATTGGACGACCCAGATTTAGTTTTAAAATATAGGTGCTTTCCCATGCATCCTGCAGACCTAGGTACCTTGGGTGCCTAAGACAAATAATATCGCTAACACTTTCATTCATAAGTCTTCCATACACTGTTCTTCATCACAACTTTCATTTCCTTTGCTTGATTTCTTTTAGTGAGTTCATATCAGGCTGGTAATCTTGTTATTCTTGATACAATGACTGGTTGTTCTGGATTTTCTTTATTTCTTGCAATCTTCATGTTCTTCCTCAGGTTTCTCTTTAGCTCTTGGGTCCAAGGAGTTTCTTATAGATTCCATTCCCTAGAGATTCCACTTCTTTCTTTCATCATAGGATCATGGATGTGTATGGACAACTAGGGATACTTTACGGCTTCTTTTCGAAGAAGAATTATTCTAAGGTCGAACTGAACATGTAATGTTTTTCATGGATGCTACCATGGATATATACTACATCATCTTCAATGGATCATAGGATTATCTCCCTCCTAATCCTTCCTTCATGTATTAGTGCATGTTTTTCTTTTGTAAGTATATAATCAGGTCCCTCAATAATCCACGCTTCCTTATGCATCCTTATTGCCTTCTACAAGGTGTCATAAATCTTTCTCTGATCTCCTCTTGATTGCTGACTTCTTTCTATCTTTTCTTATTCTAATTTTATTCAAGATTGATTCCGATTTCGACTTATCTTGTAATAGATTCTACATGATTTGTTTGATGTATTTCATCCTTTCATGTGTATTATCTGAATTGTATAATTATAGCAATCCTTATCTTATAGTTCTTCTTGGAACATATTATCTTCTAAGAGATAGATATGCAAGATCTGTAAAGAGACTATGCAAACAATATATTTTCGACAGTTGAAGCATTGTATTTATGACATATCTTTCTCTTCATTTGACTTCTTCCTGGCGACGAACTTCCTCTTGTTCCTAAAATTATTGAATCTTGTTGTGGAGGCTTGATCATCGTATTTCTTTTGGGCTTTTTATTTTTCACTAATCCTTGATTCTTCTTGCGCACAACAATTCCAATGTTCTTCAAATGTAGGATACTCCTTCCTTTTGTTCATTTTTGCATCAAATGAATCCCATGTCTTGGGAAGACCATTGAGTACTATTTTTACCAATTCATTCTCTGAAATGATTTCTTCAATAGCTTGTAGTTGATCTCTTAACTGAGATATCCTCACAAAGTATGATGTTATGTTGTCATCATCATTCATCTTCATGTCACAGAGCTCATTCTTCAGACTCATTACTTGTCCAATGTTTCTAACTGAGAAGAGGTTTGATGAGACAAGATGGGAGATGTCGGGTATCAAGTGGTATTTTATAGAGTCCACTATGATACTCATGGAATTGTTGTCACCATCTTTGAACTTTTCCATAACTGTACAACGTTCTATGGTTCTTTCTATTTTCCTTCTTCAAACTCTGATTTCACGATCTTTCCTGTCACGATATCCAACACTTTATTCTTGGCAAGGATGATGTCAATCCTTGTCTTCCATGATCTGAAGTTAGAAGCTCCATCTAACTTGTTTTATGACTTCATGGAGTAGGTCATGGCTTCTTTGACTTGGTCAACCCTAGATTTGACCAAAAACTCAAACTTGACGTCTTGGCTTGTTGAGAGTACCAGGAGATGTGCTAGGCTAGGGAACACTAGTCTATATGGAAATTAGGTCCATCCTTTCACTTAAGATGCCTGAATGAGAGGATTAGGGTTTCTGGAACTACACCTCCTAGTAACCCTAACTGCAGTGCTTTTGTGACTACTCCTGCTAGAAACCCTAGCGACAGTTCTTCAACGAGTTTAATATCCTTCTCGCTATGATTCCTTCGAGTGCTTAGACTGAATGAAGGAGGTGTGGGCCCATAACCTGTTAAAATATAATGGATGTAATCATTTTACAATTGACAATATCATTATTGTCACCCAACCATAGGTCGAAGCCACCCTCCGAGCACCTTAACCTTGACAGACAATCATTCTAGAAGCAAACCCTGGGCTAGATAGCCAAACAAAGGGTAGCACACCCTTCTATAAGGATAGTGCACCAAACAAGAGCTGATCAGATAGTCCAAACCATAACCAAGAGATAGTCCAAGCCAGAAATGAAATCTGCTAGCTGCAACAGCTGCAACGACAACTCTCCTCCAAACTTGCGCACAAACTTGGAAAATGAAGTGCGCACAAGTGATTCTCTGCAATTCTGAGAATGCATGCCAGAATGAATAATGCCCTCCTGTAATTATACTAATTCTGGCTAATTACCTAGGCCGACTTCTCATTCTGGGCGTTTATTTACTTAGTATATAATATTTCTTCTCGTCGACTTCTTCTATTGTAGGCTAATAACCTAATACCAATTATCTTCTTGAGTTGTCTTGTCTTCTAGAGTTATTAGCCAACTCATTAGGGTTTCTTATTTCTTCCCAGAATATTCTATTCTTGTTAGGTTTACACATGGGGGTAAATACCTCCCACAGCTACCATAATATCAACAAGGCGTTCAACTTTATTTGCGTAAAAATGTGTTGTAAACCACAGTGGTCCATTTTTAGTTCAACTTTCCATCCAATCAGGTAGTGTCTCCAAACTCTCAAAGCAAACTTAATCAATAAAACTCCAAATAATGCATCACATAGTTCTCCTCATGCCTTCTTAACTTTCTCCAGATGTAAGGGATCACTCGACCGTCTTGCATTGATACTCCACCTAATCCTTCCTTGGATGCGTCAATGCATACCAGGAACTCCTCATCCATATCAGGGACCTTTAGTATTGGTGATGTCGTCAACAAATACTTGAGCCTTCAAAATTCTTCCATGCATTTCTCGGTCCATAAAAACTTCTTGTTTTTCTTCTGCAATTTTGTAATCGTATTTGCTATCTTCGAAAAACCCTCAACGAATCATCGATAATATCTTGCTAAACCCATGAAGCTACACACTTTTGGGACATTCGTCGGTGCAGGACATTCCATAATAGCCTCTACCTTTGTTGGATCCACAATGATACCTTCATCGGAGATGACATGCCCTAAATAATGAATCTTCGATTGATAAAACGAGCATTTCTAAGGTTTCCCAAACTATTTGTTCTCTCATAAACATTGTATTACCAAGCGCAAATGTTCGTCATGTTCTTCCATCGTCCAAGAATATATCAAAATATCGTCAATGAATACCTGAACAAAATTGTCCAAGTATTCACGGAACACCCCATTCATCAAGCTCATGAATACCCCTAGGGTGTTTGTTAGTCCAAATGGTAAAAAAATAAACTCATAGTGTTCAAACCTCATCTTAAAGGAGGTCTTAGGAATGTCTTCCTCCTTGATCTGTAACTGGTGATACCTTGATCTCAAGTCCATCTTCTATAACAACATCGTGCCCTTCATCTGATAAAGTATATCATCTATCCTTGGTAATGAATATTGGTTCTTGATCATTTCCTTGTTCAATTGAAGGTAGTCAATGCAGAGTCTCCACAAACCATCCTTTTTCCATATGTAAATAATAGGAGCACGCCACGGTGACACACTTGGACATATAATTCCTATCTCCAACAACTCCTTCAGCTGCATTTTCAACTCTTGTAACTCAAGGGTCAAAATATGATAAGGTGTTCTTGCTATCGGTTTAGTCCCAGGCTTTAGGTCAATCATAAATTCAAATTCCTTCTTAGGTGACAACCCTAGTAACCACTCTGGGAATATGTCCGTAAACTCTCATACTACTGGAAGGTTTTCTAGTCCTTCCACCACACCCTTTTTGTTCAACTCAAGGATCGAATATAGCTTGCATCCATTGCGCATGTTATTCCCAAGATGTAATGAAGAGATAAATGTTAGGGAAACTCCTTGTTTCTTTCCTACAATCAGATGTCTATGTCCCTCATCATCAACCAAAATCAATCATTTTTTTTACAGTTGAGTATTGTCTCATGTGATTCTCACCAGTCCATACCAATCATGACGTCATAAGATCCTAATATCATAATGTACAAGTTGGATTCGTGACAAAATATCCCGATTTAAGGATATGACTCGTAACCTTTCCTCCAAACTTATGCTTGGCTTCCGAAGTCATTTCTACATAGATAAACTCATCATGTTCGTTTGTATTTACCTTAACTCTTTTTAGCGTTGCACCAGAGTCAACGATGGTGCCTATTGTCTCAAGCACAATAGACTAGTTCTCGGTATGGCGGTTATTCACCATTGCATGAATCCAATGGACCTTGCCAAAATATCCTATGGTAGTGTGTCTGGTTGATCTGGTTACTCTGGCCCTCTCAACTGTGCAATCGTGTTGGTAATGTGGCTCTCCACATGTCCAAAACTCGTTCTTCGATCCATTACTCCTTCTCCCTAAATTAGAAGATGAAATCCCACTGGCCTTAAACCCTTGTATGTTATGTTGAATAGGCCTGAACTGCTACTATTGTGGTTGACATTACTGTTGGTGTTGTGGTCCTCTGTAGGGATTTTGTTTTTGAGGCATCGGTCGTCTTGGTGTAGTGAATGTGGATCCTCTAGTAGTGCCTCGATACCTTGGTTGATGTCTAGCTGATGTCTGATGTTGTTTCACACCAGATGTCGCATGTCCCGTTGGTCTCGCTGGAGTCCCTCTCTGACCCCCACTGATGAGCTCCTACTCAGCTATGAGGGCCTTTTGAGAAACACCGTGCAATTTTTGAGGCATCATAATCATCACTTTCGCACGCATGTTGACATTAAGGCTGAACACAAAATTGTTTACCTTAAGTTTCTTGTTATTCAGGTGAGAAGCATACCAAAGAAGCTCCATGAAATGGGCCTCATACTTGGGCACTATACGACGACCCTGTCACAAGGCGTTGAACTCATTGAGATGATGCTCAATGAATTTCTCCAACAAATACCTCTCCCAGAACCGCTCCTCGAACAATTCCCATGACATGTCTTCAATGACCATGTTCAGTTGTGGCAGGAGTGTCTTCCACCATAGAAGAGCGCTCCCCTTAAGCTGAAATACCACCATGCAGACATTCATGTTGGAGGTATAGCCGCGAAGTGAAAATCACATCACCATATTCTCCCACCATGCCTTGGCGAATACGATGTTTGTGGAAACAAAGGACTTGGGAAGTTTGACCTTCTCGAGTTCTCGGTGAATGCTTCCAGTAATGGTCGGGATGCACGGTGGACCCTCAGGGAGTGTTGGCACCCTGGCATTATCTCTATCCAAATGGATAATCAGGGCCTCTCACATGCTCTGAAAGTAGCTCATCAACCCAACCACATCTCCCACAGATATGTGTTCATGTCCAACAACTTGTTCTTCCCCTTGGGCGTTATACCCCTCAGGTGTGGATTCTACTAAATGCATCGTGACTCCTCCCCTAACACCACATTGTCTTCCTCTATGGCGTCCTCTACCCATGATTACCTGCACAAATACAAATCAATTTAATTAGCGAAATTTTATAATCAAGTTTCTATTCAGTGGAAGACATAATGATCCCAAGTCGTGGGTCGAAGAGACTATGATACCATATGTAATGGCCCCAACCGTTATGACACTAAAATGATGTACAACAGGTAATTTTTTTTTTAAAGCATTAGGAAAATAATGTCAACAATAAATATCATAGCAACACAACTCGACGACATCATAAGGAATGACAACACAAGTAACAACGTCACCCGTTACTCGTCACTGAAATAAATAACAATGCAATCAATGCGTCAATGAAGGATAGCAACACATGACATAATAGGCTTAGAAGATTATCACATCATTCTTGGAGAAAATTAAGACAACACTTATCAGAGAAAGAATATAAAATGACTAAACCAAATAAAATCATCAACAATCAACCAGTCCCAAAATCATTCTAATAAACCAACACATGAAACATAATATTCCAGGGCACAAGAGAACCTAAATACTAAATCCATCTAGCAACGACATAAGACGAGGCACAAAAATCTACTTATTTAAATTTTGAGGCGCAAATAAACATATACTTAACTTCCAGGAGCACGTTTAAATTATTCATCAAAATAAAATTTTCAACATCATTATCTCAAGGTGTGCGCATGATCGGATTAAAATATTAAACACAATCGACGTCAACATAACATGTGCATAAAATATAAGAACTTAGGAATCATACATTAACATTATTCTATGCGCGCTATTAATCTAAAACTTAACCATTCATCGACATTCAACATTCAATGTGCAAGAGAAAACTATCCCTTAATTCATCGTGCAACATAAATCAAGTATTCAATCGATCATACACCTAAGTTACTCACAATGCTATGTAATCTAGTTTTAATCAATCACGCATCATCTATAATTAATGGTGCCATAGGAAAATAGTTATTCATTCCATCATACAACTGCAATTTAAGGGTGCATTCTACTTGTTTTATAAACACAAGAGAAATAAATAATTAATCAACCAAACCACAATAATTTAAGGTTCACCGAAAATTACTGCCAAGCTTCATCCTTCTATAAACAACATGGGTAACGGAGTAAGTCAAGTGCGCAATACAATCTTGAACATAAGTAGCATAAATATACATCTCACCTCTTAGGGGAAACTTCTTGGAGTACATAAAAGGGGGTCTAACACTCCTATATATTAGGAGAACCTAAAAGAAGACAATAAAAAACCACCTTTACATTAGGTGTCCAATGCTGGTTATGAATTTATTAAATCAATAAAAGAATCAATCAACATTAACTAGAAGGATGGTACGAAGGAATTATGAAAACCCTAAATGGTGATGGAATTAGGGAACCAATTAAGAACAAAAGCAATAAACTTGTTTAAAAACTAGAATATAAAAGTAGCCTTTTCTAACGAACTTTCTCAACTTTCAACTAGAATCAAGATAACCCCACTTCCAAAATGAAATCTAATAGGGAAGGGAGAGAAGGAAAATTCCATATGTACTAACCAAAAATCTAACACTATCTTATTATTCCACTTAATATTTTAAGGACGCAAGTCTATTACCAACTTATGAAGGAAGATAAATTTCAACTATCTGACCAGTATAGTTAAGGGGGGAAACATAATGAACTAAACAATTTGTGTTGTCAACGAATCAATTTTCACCACATACAGAGAGGGAGGTTGAAAAGGAACCTCCTGATCTGATAAGGAGGAAAAGGGTGATAATCAAGCAACATCATTTACAATTATTGGACAACAAATCCCAACCTAAAATTTCAAAGCCTGTGAGGTTGAAGAAATTAACTTTCCTATTTTTTTCAGGAAGTATTTGGGTACGTGCAATCAAACCCTTCCATCTTGATTGAGTTTGAAAAGTCGCATTTATGAATTAAAAAAATACTACGTTCAAGTGAAGGGGTAGGAGTCACACAAGAAAAGGTAGTCATTTCTAAATTAGGGTATGTCTCGCAAGGCCAACAACTCAATGTTCTATCTGTCAGCGAGGTTCCCTTCCAAAATAATCTATGAGAACACAACCGGATCCCACCTTCCCTAGCATGGTTTATAAAGGACAAGGTAACACGCTATGAGAGGATCCTCTAACAAAAAATGCTATAGGAGGAGGATCTAGTTTGAAAAACGTGGGAGGAGATCTTAGTGTTTCTAGGGATGAATAAAAGAAAATGCAAGGTATGAACTCGGTGGTTGGGAATGAGAAATTTAGCAGGGGGCGAAGAACTCCACAGTGAGTGAAAATGCGCAGTGGGAAGGTGGTAAGGATCATGACTCAAGTAAACAAAAAAATCTCTTCTAGGTGAATCATGAAGCAATACAGATAATAAAAACACAAGTAAATAAATATCTCTTCTGGCAAATCTTGATGCAATACAAAGAATAAAAATACAAGTAAATAAATATCTCATCTAGTGAATCTTGATGCAATACAGAGAATAAAAATACAAGTAAATAAATATCTCTTCTGGCGAATCTTGATGCAATACAGAGAATAAAAATACAAGTAAATAAATATCTCTTCTCGCCAATCTTGATGCAATATAGATATTGAAATACAGATAAATAAAAACTCTCCTCGGTGAATCATGATACAATAGAGATAATACAAATACTAGTAAGTAAATAGCTCTTTTGGGAAAATCTTGATGCAATACAGATAATAAAATACAGATAAATAAAAACTCTCCTGGGCGAATCATGGTACAATACAAATATTACAAATGCAAGTAAGTAAATATCTCTTTTGGGCGAATATTGATGCAAGACAGATAATAAAATACAGAGAAATAAAAACTCTCCAAGGCGAATCATGATGCAATACAGTTAAAAATAACACAGAGAGAGGACTTGTTCATTGATGAGATGAACCAGGTTATGGTATTGGTTTTACACATTAGATGAATGAGACATAAATACCATTCTATTACATACAACACAAGTGCCATTTGTAGTGTACCCGTGGAAAAAATTCACGTGAACCCATACATATCATAATGTTATTAAACAATATAATACTTGCGTTCAATGTCATAACAAAAAAATAGATGATGAGAAATATCTTCAATTAGGACCCAAGCTTACACCCTTAACACAACCCAAGTATACACTTAAAAAAAATAAGTAAATGCCGAACTAAATACCATACCGTAACCGAGGATGATATTTCGAAGTTGTTGTCCTGCATTGTGCTCCGTCCAGCTCCATGCTTTCTAATCGTTGAGACATCAGTGATACTTTCCAGCCAATGCTACAGGTACTCTTCTTCCCTCTGAGCCCCCCGAGATACCACTCCCTATTCGAGTTGGGAATCCCAACTCCCACAAAAAAATTAGTCAAGAGAAAAATCCAACAGCATAACCTTACGCATACCATATGTGATCCATTTCCCTCCTCCACAATTTTTTTTGTAGAGTTCTCTTAGTGACTAGTTTCCAAAATGCACATTAAATTCCTTTTATTAATTTTTTATTAGGAAAATTCTCCCCCGTACACTTGTCACCCGATCCCTTATTTTCACCAGAAAGTTTTCTAGACTAGATTCACTTTTATGTTCCACATTCCTTTTGTATTTAAGTTTCCCCTTTTTGGTCTAAGTTCTAAATTAGCAAGTTTTGCACATAGCCAACAATTAAATTTTTGATAAATTCTTTTTCCTTTATTTTTTAAATTTGATTTTTCTTCATCCCCCGTTTATTAATTGAGTAATTAGTTTTAGTCCTTATACCCCAATTAGACCTATGCTCTAATTTAAAATAGGCTTAGAAAAATTGTTTTTACGAGAAATTTTATAGTTTTTAAACTTTACTCAGGAAAAAAATATTTTAAGGCTCACCATGTCAAAATGAGATATTGTTTTCTACGTATCTAGGTTCATTGAATCAGCAGTGTTAAAAACCACGATGTTCCCTTCAAGACACACTACATTCTCCAAGGGTGCCACTTGCCTTCATTCAAGTTTCATTCATGCGACATGGCCTTCAAGACGCACTACGTGATCCAAGGGTGCCGCTCGCCTTCATTCAAGTTTCATTCATGTGACGTGCCCTTCAAGACACACTACGTGCTCCAAGGGTGCCACTCTCCTTTTGACTAATTTTGGTAGATGTTTGCCCTTGGAGTCAACACTCCTTCAAGCGACCTTGTGGGAGACTATGGGCCTCTAAGGAATAAACACCATGCCTTATTGCGTACCCTTTAGAATCTTCATGAGCGACTATCTCAGTCTTCCCTCATGGCATCATGGATCTCTCGAACTAGGTAATCGTTAAACTACAATTTGAGCCACGACGTGAGTACTAGTAGGTTGTGGCAGGGTTGTTGCCACACCTCTCCCTCAATATCTATGGTTTTCATGTGTGACCCCTTTACTCCAAATGTGAGTCTGATTACAAAACAGTCACAGCCTACGTCCATCAATGAAACATGTCGGGGATCCAAAATCAACATCATAATATACTAGTCATATGTCACATATGTTAAGAACCAAACATCAATATACCATAGAAAAACCTCAGGAAAAGTACTCGACGCCTTGAAAAAGAGATAATTTCAGATAATAAGCCTCTTTGAGGGGGCAACCTCATTTTACCCCACTTAAATGTTCAAGTACAAGATGATTCAAAATAAAAATCTCTCCTTGGTATATATAGGAGACTAGGAGGTATAATTACAACTAATGGCCTAAAGCCGACATAAATAAAATAACATTACTAATATAATATGCCCCAATTAAGGGGTGATGAGACAATATTATGGCTTAACATGCCCCTCCCCTTGAGACAAGTGTTGTCTGCAACGCTTGAGTAAATCTGGATGCTTCTGTATAAAAGTCTCATCTTCCCAAGTGGAATCTTCAGCCGGTAGTTTCCTCCATTTAATGAGATACTCTGAAATGGATCTATTCCTCAGCTGGCGAATTCTTTTGTCAGTGATGGCTTCAAGCTCCAATATGATTTTTCCTTCCTCATCAAGTTTTGGCAATATATTTTGAACTGAGATCTTGTCACCTATAACCTTCTTTAAGCATGAAACATGGAAAACTAGGTGTACTCGTGACGATGCAGGAAACTCCAATTTGTATGTCATACTACCAATCTTTTGCAACACCTTATAAGGGCCATAGTACTTTGGTGATAATTTATTATCCTTCTTGTCTTGTTTGAGGGACATCTGTTTGTATGGTTGTAGTCTTAAAAACACCCAATCCCCTACTTCAAAACTTCTTTC
>ML791451.1:274453-287733 GCA_009831015.1 Picea engelmannii
TATATCATCAAAAAATACTAACACAAATTTTCGAAGGAAGCACTTGAAAATGGAATTCATCAACCCTTGGAATGTGGAAGGTGCATTTGTAAGGCCAAAAGGCATGACCAAAAATTCATAATGGCCTTCATGAGTTCGGAATGATGTTTTTGATATATCTTCTTCGTTCATTTTGATCTGATGATACCCTGAACGGAGATCCAATTTTGTGAAATAGATTTCTCCATGTAGTTCATCTAACAATTCATCAATGACCGGAATTGGAAACTTATCTTTAATAGTGATCTTGTTGAGCTCTCTATAATCTGGGCACATACTCCATGAGTTATATTTCTTGAATACCATTACCACTATTGCAGAGTAAGAACTTTGGCTAGGTCTAATAATGTCAGCCTCTAACATTTCTTCAACCATGCGCTCAATTTCACTCTTCTGGGCATAAGGGTATCTGTATGGCCTAATGTTAGGAGGAACACTCTCAGGAATTATGTGAATTTCATGATCATGATTTCGAGTGGGTGGAAGACCTTTGGGAATATCTTCAAATACTTTGGAATTCTTATCAATGATCCTTTGGAGATCTTGAGGAATAGATGTCTTAGACGTTTGAACATCTAGTGAGCGTAGTTTTGCAATAACACCTTGATGCCCCTTTTTCAATAATTTTGTCATGCCATTAGAGCTTATCACCTTACCGGGTCTCCCTGTGATACCTCTTAACTCAATTTCTTTTCCCTCCAATGAAAATTTCATGAAAAGTTCTTGAAAATTAAAAACCATTGTTCCTAATGATTGTAACCATTGGATTCCTAGTACAACATCTGCACCACCCATGGGTATAGAAATCATTGGAATATTCATTACATATTCCCCCGTAGTAAGATTGATCTTATTGCATTTTCCTGAGAAATTGATAGTTCCTCCATCTGCAATCATTACTTGAAACTCTAGCGTCGGATATACAAAGCAATTGAGATCTTTGGCTAATTTATAGTGAATGAAATTATGAGTACTTCCATAATCAATTAGGACTATTACCTTTTTCTTTTTTATGTATCCTTCAATCTTGAGTGTTTGAGGAGTGCTAATTCCAGCCAATGCATTACACGATATCGTGGGAGTCAACTCTTTAGACGAAATTGCTTCTACTTTTTCATCTTCATATGGTTCTTGTTCTTGTTCTTCTTCCTCTTCACAATCTATGTAGAATAATTTCTTCTCACCACACTTATGTCCTTTACTGTACTTGCTGTCACAATTAAAGCATAAACCTTTTTCTTTTCTTTCCTCCAATTGTTGAGCTGTCAACCTTGTAGGTTGAGGTGTTTTAAAAGAAGGAGCATTGTTATCTTTATAGATGTTAGGATTGGTCCTTCTAGTAGCCATAGCCATATTTTTACTTTCAACATTTCTTGCCACCTTAAATTCATTCTTCAATGATTTGGGTTCCCAAAGGAAAACCTCATGTTGAATGTTATCCTTCAAATTTCCTATGAATACATCAATCAAGTGCTCATCTGGAATATCGTTTACCTTTATATTCAATCTTTGGAACTTATCAATGTGCTCGATAATTGAACCCTTTTGCTTGAGATTTATCAATTGGCTAAAGAAAGTATTGCTCCCTGTATCCTCATAGTGTGCTATCATTTATTCCGTGAAAATTGTCCAAGTGACGAGTGATTTGTGAGAACAAAGCCATCGATACCATACAAATTGATTAGGTTCTAAATATAAAGAAGCAATTTGTACCTTTTGTGTATGTGGCACATTATGGAGATCAAAGAATTGCTCCATCTGAAGTATCCATGTGATTCAATCCTTGCCATCAAACTTCCTCATATTGATCTTAGGAACGTGGTTGGTTTTCAAACCAAAGTTGGAGTTTCTCCATTCTTGATTCACCTTCCTTGTGTCCTCATCATGAATTTCATGCGATGCATTTTCAATTTCAGGTGTCTTCTCTGTTACGAAATGTTTCAATATTTCCATGATCTCCCCTTTTAAATCCTCCATCATCTCTTGCAGTTCATCTTTTGTTACTATATTCTTTTGTAAGTCATTTATGTCCCTATTCATTTCTTCACCTTCATCAAGAGTCCAAGTAGGATTTTATGGAGGCTTATTTGGTGTAGAAATTCCCTTTTTGGGTGGCATATTGACCAAGTATCACTTTCGAACCTTGATTTTGAGGTGGTTCTGCTAGACAATATGTCTTCTGTTGCATCTCCAAATTTTCGGCCCTTCTGTGTATGAAAATTTATTTTATGTATTTCTATGATATTTCTTCTCTGTAATGCCACAGGTCTAATAAAAATTGGATGTGCCAAGTGGAAATTATGGTAACTTCCCCAGAACATGCTGATTTTTGGCCTTTCCTGGAGATCTCACTTGTATAGCATGCCCCACACACAATAATTTATATAAAATTTTGAAACTCGCACCCCAGATACTACAGACTATCCACGATCCAATGCAACCAATCCCACTCAATTTGGATACTTGAGAAATAAGTTATGATTGTTTTACCTGGAACACCTTCTTGAGACTAGTCAATAGGACTAGTTAGATACCTTATATTACACAAGGTGTATCTACAAATTTCAGATGACCCAGAAGCTGAACCATTTACCAAAGATACCTTACTAATGTTTCTAAACGGCCTCCAAAGTTCAGGGTCTGAAACATTACAAAAAAGTTTTTATAGTGAAAATTCCGCAATGACTCATTTCAGGATGATTCTAGAACCCTATCTTGTACAGGCTGTATCTCCGAAAGTATAAGGCCTCATGAGAGGAATTGTGAACGCAACGTACCTTGATCTGTCTACTAAATATCCTCCAAGCCGTTCCTTCTGAAACATTATAGAAAACAATTTATAGAAAAAATTCCATGCTATCTCAGATGTAGCAGCGAAACCCCAAGACCTTGAGCTCTGATACCATATGTTAAGAACCAAACATCAATATAGCATAGAAAAACATCAAGAAAAGTACTCAAAGCCTTGAAAAAGAGATCATTTCAGATAATAATCCTCTTCGAGGGGGAAACCTCCTTATACCCCACTTAAATGTTCAAGTACAATATGATTCAAAATGAAAATGTCTCCTTGGTATATATAGGACACTAGGAGGTATAATTACAACTAATGGCCTAAAGATGACATAAATAAAATAACATTACTAATATAATATGCCCCAATTAAGGGGTAATGATACAATATTAGGTCTTAACAACATATGCAATAATATAAATACTCAAACCATAAACAGTCTCGTCCCTGACTCGATCGAGATTCCAAGGAGGTCCATCGATGCCATCGACATCCTAAATCTGTCCAGAGACCTTCACACTCAGGAGAAACCAGTCAATAACACCTATCGATACAAATATAATCAAATATTTCTTAATGAAAAGACATACCATGGGCAAAATACCACCATGGATTTTAAAAACATGTGTGAATACCATGTGCACTTTTACTCCACTTTCACTTTTTAATTCACTTTTACTTTTTAACCCACTTTCACATAACTTCATGTTTAATCCACTTTTAGTTTTTAGTCCACTTTCACATAACATCATATTTAATCCACTTTCATGTAATTTCATTTCTAATCCACTTCCACTTTGTATTTCTTAAACTCACATTTCCTTTGAATATTTATATTTGAATACTTACCTTTGATATCAATCAATGACAATAATTTATTCACCACAAAAGATAATGTGAAATTAAATGACAATAATTTATTCACCACAAAAGATAATGTGAAATTATGTGTAGAGGTTATATCATTGAATGACACACCACATTTGACTAAATCACCTTAAATGCAAAACAATGGTTACACCAAGTCAACATAAAACCTAACCTAAACCCCTAATAGGTGAATTTTTTTGTTCTTTTTTTCATTTCAATAATATTAATATATAAGGTTGCATATGGTAAGTCGAAACAAAGAAACATATATAAACAATATATTCTTCAATACAATAAGTATTTAAAGGTTGGGGAAACCAACCATCATTTGGTTGGTGTCTAAAATCTTGCATCGGGAATGAAGTTAATGGTGGAATGCATTGATGAAGTCCCTACTTTGTAGGAACTATAATAATATTAATTACAATCAATTTCTATCTATACACAATATTATGGGTTTATTAAAGTAAAAACGATCGGCTCATTTGTCCAAAAGGTATGGATCATAATCTTATAAATTCGTTACCGATGTTGTACTAAAATAGACAAACCTAATCTCTTTCGATCCAAATGGAAATGAGAATGGAAGTCGCAGACGAGGAGGACGGATTAGAATTTTTGAAGGAGTTTCCTGAAGATTTGCAATCGATCCGAATGGAAATGGCAAATGGGGAGGAAAGATTAGACTTTTTTGAGGAGGCTTGGTGGACGGAGTGGCCTAAAGATTTGCAAGAGGAAGCTTTGGCCTGGCTTCCTGTGGATTCCATTTTAAAATATTAGAGTGTCTCCATGGAATGGAATTCCCTCCTTTCATCCAGGAAATTCCTAAGTCGTGCTTGGGCTAAGACACCTATTAACAAGAAGCCACGCCTACTTCTGTGGCAACAAGGCTCCACACAACCTTGTCATGCATTTTTCTTCTCCACAGGCACTTGTGTTAAATATATTGTACCCTCAACAGTCTAAATGTACACTTCCAGTTGTTCTGGACAACTGTACTTTCTATTTTTGTCTTGCTTGAGCCTATTTAGCTCAGCTATTTCCCATTACTTGTAATCTCTTCACTCTGTTCATTCTGTATTATTCTTCTTACATTCCAATATACTATTTTCTATTCTATTCTTTCTCTCTGCATTTCTTGCTTCACACTTTATCATGGTATCACAGCTTCATAAGTAAGCCTCTTCACACAGTCCGAAGAGAAACATGATCCTCACTACGCAGAGCTTCACGGATCTTGAGAGCATGCGACACAGTCTCTTTCACAAGGTTTGGAGAGTTGTTCGTCATACTCAAGAAAGATCCTTGAAGGAAACATCCACGAGGAAGCAGACCATCTTACGTTCAACATATCGTCGTAAGAATCTCACGCGAGGTATCAGAGCGTACTACGCTCGAAAGTTTCGAAGTGAAGAAACACGAGAAGGAAGCGGAGACCGAGAAGGAAGAAACAATAACGATTCTTGCACATTTTTCAAGAATCGTCAAAGATTGATGAAGAAGAGCTGCGGAACGGAAGAACGTTTAAAGTACTCGAATAATTCATTCAAAATCATTAAAGATTGCTGCAGAAGGCAACATCGTTTAAAGTTTTTCCGAAATTAGCTCAAATCTGGCAAAGATTGCAGCAGTGAACAAAGAATTCGTGAAATTCTTTCAAATCTTTGAAAGATTCACAATTTTTTTCTTCTGCAGGAGAAAATTCCATCAAATTCAGCAAAGATCGTGTCAAACATGCAAAGAACAGCCATTGAGGCTGTAAGATTCTTCCTGTGAATGGATCCGAAGTGGGAAACCAGTCTAGAAGGGACAAAGAGAGCGCGGAAAAGGCGAAAGCATACCATCCATTATATCTAGCGCAAAAGGACTGACAGCCGTTAGATCAGAGAGAAGGTGCACGAGGTTTAATCCTCTACAGCGCAAAGGAGAAATTTTCGAAATGTGAAGTCGCGAAGTCATGACATCATCTGGACCGTTCATCAAGAAACACGTGGCGAGATCTCGGCACTTCGCTGACTCGCAAGGTGTAAAGGTCAGAAGACTGTCGATAGAATTTGCGAATTGTGAAATTTCGACTTCTTCTAGACCGTTGGATCAAGAAATATCGTGAGTCATCGATCTTTTCCCATCGCAAAATCGGTAATCGGGAGTTGGATGCGCAAAGGTGATTGCACTCTAGAAACTCCGATACATGATATCGCGAAATCCCGAGGGGACTTGTGAGTTGTCCATCTCAGAGGACAGGTGGCAGTAGATCCAAGTGCCACTCACATTTCGGCATTTCAGAGTTCGCGTAGTTGAAAGACCGTAGCAACATGACTTCACAACTCGTGAAATCGTGATACGCGAAATAGCGATAAGATCTCAGCCGTCACTTGTTCGGACACGTGGTGGACATCGAGGAAACCGTCGGTGTTTTGGCACTCGGGGTTTCAAGTTGACAGAGAAATTGAGTCGATGGAGCATCACGAGTCGCGATATTCCGAGGTTGAATCAGGACCGTCCGTCTTGTGGCGACGCGTGGCGTAAATCTGAAGACTCAGAAAAGTCCCGAAAGAGGCGAGTCCATCGACATATTGGGATTCCGGGCACTGTTGACGTCATCTCGTCAAAACGAGGGATCGGGAATCTCCTTGGGGAAACCCCCGAGGCAAACTACAGTCGTCAACCTGGTGGGACGCGTGGCAGAGAACAAAAGCATCGGGAAAGTCCCAATAGGAAAGCGCCATTGGTATATCGGGGTTCAGGGAATCGAGGAGACAGAAGAGCTCGACATCAGGGTTCACGAAGTACTGATTCGCGATATCCCGATAAGATCGTGACCGTCAGATCAAAGGAAGATCTGGACCATTGCATTGTCCAAAGGCGAAATTTCACGTTTCGGAAAATTGAAAGGCGGAAATACAGAAAAGCCTGTAGCGCTTTAACAGTAATGCACATGGTCACATTGTAGGGAGACTAAGGGCCAATTCAATCTCAATAATCTCCCTTAGGCCATCGGCAAATCGGTGTTTCACCGATAGGAGGTAAATACAAACTTTTCCTCTGTAACTTCTGCAATTTTTTTTAAAAATTTAAAATCATGGCGTCGTCTAGCAATTTAGGACCAACTCAGGGTCCAATTCTTCTGGGAAAGAATTAGGAATTTTGGTCTCTTTGGATGAGATCGTTCTTGCAAGCACAAGAGTCCTGGGATCCAGTGGATCTTGGATATGTGGAACCAGATCCAGCCACCCTCACTTCCATGACCAATCCGCAAAGAATTCCTCAGGAAACGCTGAGGAACAAAGAAAATAAAGCTAAATTCTGGATTCAGAATTCTGTAGATGATTCGATTTTCTCAAAAATCACAGGCGTTGGTACTTCAAAATAGGCCTGCGATATCCTCAAATATCCCTGTCAAGGAAATGACAGGGTCGAAATAGTCAAACTGCAGACCTTGAGGACACAATTTGAGACTTCAAGAATGACAGAGTCTGAAAATGTGGATCAGTTCATGAACAGAGTTATGGGAATCGTAAACCAGATCAGATTGACTGGTGAAACCATCATTGATCAATGAATTGTTGAGAAAATCCTCAGAAGTTTACCCAATAAATTTGAAATGGTTGTAACAACAATCCTTGAATCCAAGGATCTGTCAAATTTTTGTACAGATGAACTAATTGGTTCTCTGGTGACACACGAGACCAGACTGCATCTCACAGATGAGTCAATCTCCAATGATTTCAAAACTCAATTCTCCTTCAACAAAGAAAGAGGCAGAGGAAGAGGCAGAGGTCACCAAGGAAGAGGGAACAATCAATGTAATCCTCACTCCAGTGGAGGTAACAGACAACAATACCAGAATCAAAATTTCCAAGGACAAAGGCAACAACAACAAAATCAAAATCAGAATTTCCAGCCTCAAAGAGGCAGAGGGAGAAGACCAAATGACAAATCAAGCATTCAATTCTACTACTACAAAAAGTATGGGCACTATGAATCTGAATGTAGAAAGAAGCAAGCAGATAAGCTCTCAGGCAGAGAACATGTGTCAAATCATACGAGAGAAAACTCAGGAGGTATGTTTCTCTCATGCCACAAGACTGAAGAATAGCCTAAATATCTCTGGTTGCTGGACAATGGATGCAACAATCACATGACAGGTAACAAATAATTACTTTCATTCATTGATTCTTCAATCTCATATGATATTACACTTGGAAATGATTATTTAGTCAAATTTCAAGGAAAAGGAACTGTTCCTATTCTTACTAAACAGTATGTAAAGAAAGACATAAACAATGTCTATCATGTTCCAGATTTGAAACATAATTTGTTAAGTGTAGGACAACTCATTGAAAAAGGCTATAAGGTACTTTTTGAGGGAACATCTTGCAAAATATATGACAAATACCACAACATAAAATTAATTTCTGAAATCCTTATGACTCTAAATAGGATGTTTCCCCTTACCCTCAGAACTGCAAATCTGAGTCAACCATATGCACAGAGTGCATATACCTTGAATGAAACAATGCTTTGGCATACAAGATTTGGACATCTACCATTTCAGAGTCTAAGTCTTCTTCAGAAAAACTCCATGGTCAAAGGTCTACCTATCTTTAAAGAGCAAATTCCCCCATGTGAGTCTTGCATACTTGAAAAACATAAGAGAATTAGTTTTCCACAGTCATCAAATCAAGCCAAACAACATATTGAACTTGTTCACACTGACCTATGTGGACCAATGCAAATAGAGTCAATAGGTGGTAGTTTTTACTTTCTAACATTTATTGATGATTTCAGCAGAAAAATATGGATCTATTTTCTGAGACACAAGTCTGAAACTTTTGCAAAATTCAAAGAATTCAATGCAGAAGATGAAAAAAAGAGTGACAAATATATCAAAGCACTCAGGTCATATGGAGGAGGAGAATACAACTCCAGAGAATTTGCAAATTTCTGCAAATCTCAAGGCATTATCATGCAAGCAACAACAAGGTATACTCCACAGCAGAATCGAGTGGATGAAAGAAAAAATCAGACCATAATGAGTATGGAAAGAACACTTCTCAAAGAGAAAAGTCTGTCAAATACTTTTTGGGCTGAAGCAGTAGCATGCTCAATTTATCTTTTGAATATATCACCAACCACAAGTCTAAAGATGAAAGTCTCCCAAGAAGCATGGGGTGGGACAAAGCTCAATGTAGCACATCTAAGGACATTTGGATGCATAACATATGCTCACATACCTTCTGAATTAAGAAAGAAACTTGATGACGGAAGTGATAAATGTATTTTCACTGGATATAGTGAAACATCTAAAGCTTACAGACTTTACAATCCAATCACCAAGAAATTAATTCTTAGTAGAGATGTAAAATTTTTGGAAAATCAATTCTGGAATGATTCAGAAAATCAGCAAATGGACAGTCAAAATCCATTGCTACCAAGTTACGAAAATGCAGAAATTTCAGGACAACAAGTACCTCAAACTACTCTTCCAAGACTACAGGTACAAAGACAACCTGAAAATTCTCAGGATAACTCAACTTCCAACAGAGAATCATTCTCTTAGCCACAAAATCAAAGAACTTGAAGTTTGAGAGAAATCCATCAGTAGTTGGATGACTTTGAATAGCATAACCTTTTTGCTTTAATGTCATGTCAACCTACATCTTTTAAGGAAGAAACTAAGGAGCCACATTGGGTTCAAGCCATGAACCAAGAAATTGACTCCATTGAGAAGAACAAGACATGGGATCTTTTTGATTTTCCAACTCACCAAAAGAGTATTGGTGTCAAGTGGGTTTACAAAACTAAACTCAATGAAAAAGGGCAGATTGAAAAGCACAAGGCAAGACTTGTTGCCAAAGGATTCTCACAACAACCAGGTACTGATTATGGTGAAACGTTTTCTCCAGTAGCAAGATTAGACACTGTAAGGACTTTATTGGCCATAGCAGCACAACACAAATGGCAAGTATACCAGATGGATGTCAAGTCAGCATTCCTAAATGGTTTTTTAGAAGAAGAAGTTAATGTCGATCAGCCACCTGGATTTGAAGTCCAAGAGCACCCAACCAAATTATATTGGTTGAAGAAATCCTTGTATGGATTAAAGCAAGCTCCAAGAGCTTGGTGCAGTAGAATTGACACTTATTTGATCAAAAGTGGTTTCAGCAGAAGCCACAATGTGCCAACTCTTTACACCAAAACAGATTAGCACGGTAAAATTTTGATTATATGTTTATATGTTGATGACATGATCTATATAGGAAATCTAGAGCTAACAGATTTCAAACATGCCATGCAATTTGAGTTTGAGATGACAGATCTTGGCATCATGAAATATTTTTTAGGGATTGAGGTTAATCAATCAGCCAAAGGAATTTTCGTCTGTTAGCAAAAGTATGCAACAGACATCCTCAAAAGGTTTCACATGGAAGAATGCAATCCAATGGAAACCCCCATACCATTAGGCACAAAATTGAGCAAAAATGATGAAGGTCCTATAGTGGACTCTACTCTATACAAGATTTTAGTAGGCAGTTTGTTGTATCTTACAACAACTAGGCCTGACATCATGTATGCAGCTAGCCTTGTTTCCAGATTCATGGAATCACCCAAGATTCAAACTGAAAAATGGCAAAACGAATTTTGAGATATGTTGCAATAACACTAAATTTTGGCTTATGGTACACTAAATCTAATTGTAATCAACTTTCTGGTTACACAGATAGTGATTTTGCAGGCAGCCTAGATGACAGGAAAATCACATCTAGACATGTTTTTCAACTAGGCACGAACCTCATCTCATGGGCATCAAAGAAGTAGCCCATTGTTTCAATATCTTCTGTAGAGGCAGAGTATGTCGCTGCTACCTCAACTTCTTGTCAAGCTGTATGGATGAGAACATTATTGAAAGATATGTCACATACAGAAAATGATCCAACTCCTATATTCTGTGACAATACTTCAACGATTGCTTTATCTAAAAATCATATGTTTCACAAAAAGAGCAAACACATTAACACTCGTTTTCATTTCATATGCGAGCTAGTCAATAATGGTGATATCACACTACAATTCTGTGGTTCTAGAGATCATCTTGCTGATATCTTTACAAAGCCACTAGGAAAGTCAATTTTTGATTTTCAAAGACAACACATAGGCATAATCAGTGTTGATGATTGTAACTGTTGAGTTTAATAGGGAGTGTTAAATATATTGTACCCTCAACAGTCTAACCGTACAATGCCAACTGTTCTAGACAGCTATACTTTCTATTTTTGTCTTGCTTGAGCCTATTTAGCTCAGCTATTTCCCATTACTTTTAATCTCTTCACTCTGTTCATTATGTATTATTATTCTTACATTCCAATATAATGTTTTTTGTTCTATTCTTTCTCTCTGCATTACTTGCTTCACAATTTATCAACTTGGAAGGTCATCTTCTCGCTTTCTTTTCTACCTAGAGAAGGTGAAGTGCTTTCGGGAGGATCGACTAAAGGGAATTTAGTGGTACTGATGCAAGATCCGTTATCGCAATTTTCCATCTTTGTAAATAATCCTTACACACAAACTTCCTTCAAGCTACCCCGACTGACATCCATAGAAAGAGAACTTGTCTTCTCCATCCTGAAAGGGGAGGATGGCGGAGACATCTACAAAGTGGAGCTCATGGGCCTCAGAAGTGATTCAAATATGAATATAGTCGAAATATATGACTCCTCTGTAAAAGCATGTAGGATTGCGGGACATATTTCAGAGGATCTGAAGAAAACGAATAAGATGATTTGCTGCGATGGTTATTTTTACTGTTTGATTGAGGAACGTCGACGTAGGATACCCATGATACTGATTTTCAACATCCAAGATGTAGGAGAAATGTGATTCTGGGTACAACCAATGCCTAAGTTGTTAGAGAATAATGGCAGGCGAATGTACGGTCTCATTAACTGTGCGTCGCGACTGTTAGAGAATAATGGAAGGCGAATGTACGGTCTCATTACCCATGGGTCGCGACTTCTGATGATGTCGAATAATAATGGGTTGGTTATTATTTGGGAATTTCATAAAACCCCTCAGACTCTTCTTGGAGGTGGGAAGAGATTGCCCGGATGCCTGAATTTCTTAAGGAGCTACTGAATTGGTCTGCACATGCGTTTGCAGTATAATGAGTGGGGGATTGTGTTTGCTTCATATCAACGAGTGGAATATCTGTGGTGGTTGTTGTTTACAATTTAAACAAAAATTCATGGAATCGGCTTCCCGACACCCCATTAGAATTTTACACCACTCATATCAGTTGCATGGCCTTCGAACCAAGGCCTGCTATCAATATCGAGTGAAGCAAAGTATGGCAGAGATTGAAGGGTCAAGTTCAATTCTTTTCAGTAAAGTATCAAATTGTTTGTATTTGGTGTGGTCGTTTGGAATTTTTAGTGTGGTAATGGCCATGAATGTTGTTTGGAATTTTGTCCAGTGTGTGGAATTACTTGTTCAATCCAATCCACGGGCCCGTTATTACACGGGCCTATGTAATAACCTTTGTCCCATGGCCAGATAAATTTTGTATGTGGTAATGGCAGTGACGGGCCGGTGTAGTTGAGGCGTAATTACGCCGAAAGGCGTACACCTATTGACAATGGGCAGATTTAATAGGGGTTTAGTGCTTAATAAGTTTTCTATGGACAGGATTAAAAATGGCTGGAATATTCTTAGTAGTCACACAAAATAAATGGTTGTGATTTCAATCATTAACTTCCTAGCTATTATAAAGACATCAGTTTATGTGTTTACTTTTTTACATTTACCTAATCATATTTAAAAATTACTTTGATAGATAATTGATTGCCACGTAAGTGATTAACATAAATTAAAATATTAACACCAGATAAATGAAGCCCAACAGTTTATTTGTTAATAGATAATAAAATTTAATATATTCTTTTAAAGATTCATTTCATCTTCTCAGCCTTTCGGCGTTCACCAGCAGCTATTTTGCTGCTGTGCTAGTTACTTGTCCATTAAATTTTTACAGATGGGCCCGTGTAGTTGATGTGTACTTTGGTGGGTTTGGTGGTTCTGTTTTGATTCTATTTGGAGTTTTATAGAAATTGAATAGGTTTTAGTATTGATTAATGATGAAGTATTTTATATTATGTTGTTAATTTATTTTCAATAGAATGGTTAATATTATTTAACAATGAGATGATATAAGAGAACATATATTGTAACAACTAAAATTATTATTATTTTTCAATTTAATATTATAATTTTAGATTTACTAACTTATAAGTTTTGGAATCTTAAATATTATATACTTCAGAATATTAGAGTTATATTTTGAATATTTAGAAGTTCAATTTGTTTATATATTTATTAAACAATGTGGTGAGATAAGAGAACATATATTGTAACAATTCAAAATATTATTATTTTTTAATATAATATTATAATTTTAGATTTACTAACTATTATTTATTATAAGTTTTGGAATCTTAAATATTATTATTTTTCAATATAATATTATAATTTTAGATTTACTAACTATTATTTATTATAAGTTTTGGAATCTTAAATATTA
>ML791452.1:0-29538 GCA_009831015.1 Picea engelmannii
GGACATGGACATTCAAATGCAATCAAAAATTGACCTTTTTAAGAGTTTCATTGTATTCAGCTGTCAATTCTGACTTAATAAGCCAAAATGGAACCACTCATCAAACACATCGTTTTATCAATTCTACTAAATGCAGTTAAAGGAACTTCTCCTTAACACATTCCTTTGTGAAGCTTACTACTCTCTAGAAATTCACAGGCATTAGCCCACTGATCTTCAAAATAATAACACTACATCAAAGAAAGTTTCAGCTAAATGCAATTTCAAGATGAAAATAATTTTCTAACAAAGGTTACGTTTACAAACAGTGACAAAACATCACGTAAAAACACCGAGTAAATATAAGCATTGGACAGTGAACATACCATCCCCAATTACCCCATGGTTCAACCCGAAGAAAATGGAAGAGACTATAAACATCCTCCAGTTTGTTCTGCACCAACAATAAAGTATAAGATGTAATCACACTGCACAAAGCCCTATTGTCATTTAGATAGCACACCTATACATACCTGGATGGGAGTTCCAGTCAGACACCAACGGCAATCAGCAACGAGAGCAAATACAGCTTGAGACATTTGGCTTTTGGATGACTTTATGCTGTGTGCTTCATCAAGAACCACCCTAAACCAATGTATTGCATGAAGCACACTTTCTTCATGGGGATTCTGCAAAATTAAACAAAAAAAGGCTAATATCAACACGTGAAAAATGGCAACATTGGCTACAGAAACAGCTAGGCCAGTTATTCTATAGTTGCTTCAATGTACTTGGGACTAAATTTATTGCCCAACCTCAGAATGGAATGATGATGACAAAACCCCATATGTAGTTAAGACAACATCATGCCCCAAAAGAGCTTTCACATCCCTCAACCTGTTTGAACCATAATGAACATAAATTGATACAGATCCAGATTGAGCATGGGCCTCAATTTCTGCCTGCACATGAACAAGAAAATGCATGTAAACTTCTGAATTGACCTACCAGGCAAGCCCCTGTGATGTATGGTGTGTCTAGACTCTGACCATTTAAGCCGTACATAAAATAGAAGAATGGAAGATAACAAGATGTCACGCTGGTAAGAAATGCAATACCTTCCACTGTCCCAATAATGTCATGGGACACACTATGAGAGTACCCCCTCCCTTATGTAAAGCATTTGTAGATTTTTGGATATCAAGTTTTCTCTCATTTTCATTCAGCTCCTGGTTTGATTTGATAACAGACTTTATACAAGGATCAAGAGCAAGTTCATCCTTGTCACCCTTAACCTCATAGCCCCCTTTACCAGGGTTTGCAAGTATAAGAGAAATAGTCATGACAGTCTTCCCAAGCCCCATTGCATCTGCCAAAATCTTCAAACAAATAAAAAGTCAGATACTAAAATGAGAATTAAATCACCTGGATAAGAAAAAAACGCAACAATCACATTCTCTTTGACAATGTAGAGGTACAAGTAGTGACATACTCCCCCTCTTGTTATTTGCAAGGCACTAGGAAACTCAGCCGTTGCCTCCCCCGAGAATGCATTTACATAAACAGCAGTTGCCCTCCTATCATTAACCAAAATAAATCGGCAATGCATAGTCAAATAAAAAGTGCAGAGAGCCTTACTTTCATACTTAAGCCAAAGCAAGCAAATTAAATCATACTTGTCAGCTATTCGGTAGGCATTCCAACACGGATGAAGAGTTTTCGCTGCCTTTTCCATTTCTGTCCCCTTTTCCAATTTACTCATCCAGCACAGAGCTTGCTTCTGATATGGACGCAGATCACACAACAGAGTAGAAGGTGGATCCATTTCCTGAAACATTTAAAAAACCTCAAATTTGTAAATATGCAAGACAAATGGAATAAGCAAGCATACCATTAAGCATATGTGGGAACTCATAAGAGAGTAAGGTTAGGACCTCCAAATGGCAACTCTCCGATGCACCAACAAGTTTGTCCAATTCTGAATCAGACAGATCCTCCTCTCCTTCATTCTCCTGCTCATTTGAACCTGTAGTTGGTTTGCGACGTTTCAGGGAAGGCAAAAGTGGCATTGATACTCCCAAGTTATCCTGGTCACAACATGGAAATAAACAGGGATTTATAATGACATCGAGCTCAACATGTTAGAGACCCCGGTGTGCAGTACTTAATATCAGCATACAGTAAGTGCTTATGTTGTTTATGAAAACAAATCACCCCAAGAAATTGCATTCTAGATTCACAGCGTGGACATTGATATCCATTTAACAAGACAAAACCGTATTTGAGTCACAGGCCACGGCATTTGTATAGTTAACAGGAAATTACCATTTTGTGACCAAAAACAGAGAAATTGAAACAAGCTTCTGCACCTTAAGATCTAATGAACGTTTGCGCGTGTAAAGGTCCTCTGGAGTGAAATCAGCCTGTAAAGGAAGTAAAACTCAAATGGTTACTTAATAGCTTAGAAACAGCTTGAAAATACAGGCAACCAAATAAACTAAATACTTATACTGTTCTCGGACCCTTTGTCAAATTGGTATTGTTATTTCACAGTCCCTGCTGTTAACATGTATGCAAAAGCCCATAATAAATCAATACAAAAAAACAAATCGTCTAGACAAAAATCTCCTCTGGACAAAATGAATGCTTTAATTTCAAAAACAGATTAATCTTACCTTCTGAAATGGTTTCTTGCCAAGTAATCGAAGCAACATTGGAAGAGGGTTAATGGTACTATCATCCGTTGATGAAGCAACCAACTTCAGTGGAAGTCCGGTTGAGTTTTGAAAGATTGAATTGTTGATGTACAACCTGCAAATTACATTCAAACAAGAAGATAAAAATGTAAGCTTGAGAAAATATCAATGCATGACTCAACATAAAAGGAATCTAACTTGAACCCTATGATAATATAGTATGGCTCATCATTGCCCACTACAACAACCCACGGTTCGTCCAAGTAAAGTTTGCCTATAAACAGTGAACAGGTAACCAAAATTATCAGTTATATCCCACTAAACACCGGATAAAAACCACATCGCTTAAAAACTTCCAACCCCCGAGGAATCCATTCAAAAAAAAACTGAAACAAGCACTGCCTAATAAACCTCTAAAACTTGTAACCTCGGGACCACTTGCCAACTTGGCCTGAGATAATGTACATATAAGCATTTATATTATTCATCCATCCATTCATTCATTCACTCAAGAAGCTTGCCTGACTGCCAGTAGTATGCTGTCCATCAAACCAAGGGTTTCGGGTGCAGCTACACAACAACCCTGTATCTTCACTTTCTTCAAATTAACCAAAGGTATTAAGTATCGAGTCCACTCCGCAGGAAGGCGGCCTACCTGCAATTTTCATCCAAAACCAAAAAGATAAGTGAACACTACCAATGATACAATTACTGGAAAGGAACTTTGATTCAAAAATATATTTTCCAGTATGAAACAATTCTTGGTCTCGAGGGACTATGATACAAGAAATTTCAGCTTATGAAGCCCTCAACAGAAAAGATCTCACCTCGCCATATTGCTTTGTGGAGAATCTCACAATCTCTGAACATGCAGCAGCAGCTCTTCCTCCTCCCCAGCGTTTCTTGACAGCACTGCGAGGTATCGGAAAAGAGAATGTGACAGCATCTCCCCGATTAAGTCTCCTGCCCTTACAAGTTGAAAAACCAATTACTTCAGTGCAACCCACAAACCACCACTCATCTTCTATCTCGTGGGTTTGAAAACCTCCACCACCCTTATCATCAAAAGAACAACTGACTTCCTTTAACGTATTTGATTCAAGTGCTGGAGGGGAAGTAGCAGAATCATCAGACTCTGCATCTCCAATTACTTCAATCGCATTGAATTTATCTTTAGCCGTCAACTGAGACTCTTTGATAGGCACTAGTGCAGTCACAGGAGCCTGTTTCAGAGATAATGGAACTCTTGCTTCATTCCCCGATGTAGATTGTCCATGCCCATATGGAACAATTTCTTTGGTCATCGATGGGGATCCCATGGTGAGCTCCATCAGATTGCTTGAAGAAACGTGGTTGGCAGTAATTGAAACTCGAGCTCCACCCCCTGGTGTAGTTCGTTTGATATTAAACTTGTCTCTGTTCTGAAAGCTAGGGGTGTCAAAGATTATGTTTATAGCCTGATTAATGTCATTTTTTGCAAGGTGAAGAGCTCGAATGATATCCATATCTGATAGCTCAGAGCCCAGAACTACTCTGATGGCTTTAATCCTCTCAGCCCTTTCCGGGTTTTCCATTTGACCCTGGAGAAGGGCACAATCAAATATGCAGATTGATAAATACAGAACTTTTTGCATGAAGAAAAGAGAACGACACACAAACTTTATACATCACAATCTATGGACATCGAAGTGAGTAACCCATGAAGAAGACCCTGTGCATTGCAATGCATTCATTTTGTGGATCAATTTATAAGTGATAGCATACTCCATAAGACTGTAAATATGTACAACTCGTTGAATATGCACATTGCAATACAGAAACCTATGAGTGGGGAGAGATCACATAAAACAGGAATGCACTACAGCTGATAGAATGGATTTAGTATAATGCATTGGTTCTGAACCGAAAACAGGATAAACGGGACTAAGATGGAAACTGGAATGTGATTCTATATGAAGACAGTGTAAAACGTGTTAAGCATTAAAGGATATGGGGAGCATTTCTAATGCTACCCAGATAGATATTATACCATAATAAATTATAAAACCAGCGTTATCAACAGATTAATTCCAGTTCACAAACCCCACTAAACCGAAAAAATCAAAATAAAAGTCGTTGGCATGCAAGGAAATAAACCATATCAGCAATGTATGGCATAAAACAGCCTGAAAGTGTGTAGTCGCAGAATTGACCTCAAAGAAAGGATGCTAGTACCTGTCAAGCCTGCGGGTGGAAGCTTTAAAAAATTAAACCAGTAGCTGGTTAACAGTTTTGCCCTCAAAAGACAGTAGAACGAAATCAAATATGAGAATGAAAAAAGACAGTAAAACGAGATTGGGGTTAAGTAGAGTGAGGAATGCCTTCTCGTGGTGGGAAAATTTCAAATTTGTCCAATAGATGGTGTTGGCAAAAACGCCAAATGTGGCGCGAAAAAGCAAAAGTTTCCAAGTTGGCCGCGAATTATTAATGCTTTGCATTAAATGGCGTCCATTCTGTGCGAAAAAATTTTATGTTGAGTGTACGGTAGCCGAATTAGTTTTTATGGTGTATAATTTTAAGATTATAAATATAATAATAAGTTATTATAAAAATATTATTTATGTGAATTAGTTAATTGGGTTTAATTTGAGTGGTTGAGAAGAGTGTTATTTTTTCCACTTAAAATTAATTTAAGTAGGTAATATGTTGAATTTTTAATGGAGAAGTTATTGAAGTTATTTGAATGATGCATTATGGAATGTATAGTGTGTCTAAAGTTTTTGTGTTGACAGAAGTGTGTGTACGGGGCCACAGAGAACACATTGATCATGGCCATCTAGACTGCTCAACCACATCAATCTTTCCCTAGATGAATTATTCCTTGGGTACATAGTCAATCTTGCATGGATTTGCTCTAGAACTTCTAGCATGGCCTCTTGCACTTCAACTCGCATAGCCTTATATACCTTTGATCTAATAGATTTTTTGAGGTACAACCACTTCTCTTACATTTTCCTAAAGTGCCTCTCATTCAAAGTGGTAGATAGTTACGCTACCTCAAGACAACGACACTCAATTGACAGATCTGAAGTTAAAACCACTATTCGCATTATATGAATTGCCCCGGGTCATCTGATGTTCCCAATTTCAATTGGTCATTTTGATCTTTTGCTCGAACCTAGCCCCCACCTACCCATTTTTCTCCATATTGTTTCCCCCGCACTCTCACATCTCGTTGTCTTACCAACATCTCTCACCCTTGTCATCGTATTGCAACCATTCTTATTGCTAGTCTTTTTCATTTATGCAGCCCTACCACTGGATTCTTACACTCTTCCACGTGACGGAAACCCAAAATCTAAATTGGTGGATGACCCCAAACCTGTTACAACCGAAATTTGTATGGCGCTTGGTCGTCTTCCATGCCTATGCCCTATTATCCCCATTTTGTGGATAACTAAGGAGATTATGTCTCGAGGCCATTAGGTTGCAGATATGGAGTGTCGAGAGACTACATGACCAGCAGTACCCTTTTGCACAGTTGGAAACCCCTCTCACCACCACAAATGGTCACAGATTTTTAGATGACATCCACCACATCAACTGGCTTCCGGAAGGCAATAGGCCTTACTCCATGAGGTACAAGTCAATATTATGGTGAGCATCATTTTAATATTTAAGCCAATAGAGTATGTTGTATCTTAGATTGCTCTATATTTCATGATATATGCTTGGACATTATGCCTTTTTCCCTGCTTCACCTTGGTGGTTGACTGGTCCAGGTGGATATCGATGGCCACCCACCTTTTCCAACTGGCTCAAAACAATTTTCTGGCAATTTTGGCAATTTATTATTTTTAGCAGTTTTAACTTTCGGGGCTATTTTGAGGGCCCAAATGAAGGTTTTTCAAGATCGAGCTTCTCAATTATAGCCAAAGGCATTATTGAGCCCCCAAAATGAATCTCCTCGACGATACCTTTCCAATGGGCTATCATACGCCTAAACCGGAGATCGTATGCAAAAATTACGACCCCCGTGAAGTTGATGTACGGCATTATTGAGCCCCCAAAATGAATCTCCTCGACGATACCTTTCCAATGGGCTATCATACGCCTAAAACGGAGATCATATGCAAAAGTTACGACCCCGTGAAGTTGATGTACTAACTTACCCAAACGGGGCCCACATGACTTTTGGCGCTTCATCTCCTAGGGTTAGGTTTTTGGATGTCTAGGGTTTTTGGCATTCCGATTTATTGTAAAAAGGCCTTCATAGCCTCATTGTAATCATCTTCTTACAATGCGAGTAGCCGTCACATCTCTTCTCAGAGATAAGCTGCCACCATTATAGCAAGTCTTTCACTCTGTATTTTTACAGTCTCTGTACATTTATTTCATTAATAGAAATCGTGTATTACTGTATATATGTGACTCTTGTTATATTTCCGATATATCTCTATTATATTGTTGTCTCTCTTGCAATATTTTTGAATATTTTTGTGTTATATCTCCGCTCTCATTTCGTGTTGAAAATAATCTGGATCATTGACATTGTGCCCTAGTAAGTGGTCTTCCTTGGAGATGGGTTTGCTACTAGGAACTCCCTTAAAGAGCCATCGTACCGTTCCCGACCATACTTACCACTTTCCATCATTATTCCCCTCCATTTCCTTATCTCTTGGGATTTTAGGATGTATTGACCCAAGAAGGGGTTGTCCCTCATTCTATGGGAAGAAGGCGTTGAAGGCCCAGAGGGATTGATGTTGGGTAAAAGATAAAAGCCTTGTATGAACCTTCCAAATGCTTTTCCCAGGGATCACCCAAGAATGCAGTGAAACGTTTATCTTTCAGTAAAGGGGGCCCACATATAATAAAGAATTCTTAAAAGGTTAGTTGAAGGATAGGAGGTCTCATCACGAGCCGACCTATCATGCCCATGAATATCTAGTGGTATGACATTGCCATCATCTAGTCATCAAACCAAGGTAATGGCTCTTAGTTGCATGGTTGAGAGAAAGGGGGTCTCATCACGAGCCAGCCTTCTCATTTCCTTTAGATGTTTGTGGGTGATATTACCATTATTTGGTCACCACACCAGGGTAGTGACCTTCAACCTCTCCTTAAAATTATGAAAGAATAAAGGCATGGTAATTAATGGGCTTGGAAAAAGTGCATTGCGAACAAAGGTACCACACACCCTCTACAAAGGCACCCATGAATGAGACACTACGACCCCTTGTATGTCATGAGCCCTATTCCCATTGAGTCTTGAACCCAACCACTTCATCCACTTTACATGGCTTAGAGAGGGATCTCTTGGAAACTCTCCTTGACCCAGGGCAAGATCTATCCAATAGGACACCTCATCAACCCTCCCATATTCAAGCTTGACAAGTCACATAGTGTCTTTGAGCAATTAATTGTTTGATATATGATATTTGATGCACATGCTTGGGTGGCTCATTTATTGATTGGATTCACTTATCATGATGTTATGACTAGAGATCCTTGGAGGACATGCTCATTTGTCTTTGCGGGACCTAGTTGGTGGACAGTTTTGGGAGAACAAGCCTAGCTTGGGGTTCCATGGGGGCCGCAAGTTCACAGGTTGGATGCCAAGGGCCCACATGTTAGATGAAGAAGATCAAACTTGAAAGGCCTTGAAGAGAACTCAATGTCAAGGAGGATGAGCTATCTAAGGAAGTGCTTCAGTTACAGAGAGGATCATTTGGGTACTATGAGTACTTTGATGGGGTGGAAACTGAAGCTATGGTGTTCCAGCTTTAGATGAAAGAGAAAGTAATTGATGAAGTTTTTGTATTTTGTACTGATTGACAAAGAAGAGACAAAAGTGGACTGTAAAGTTTTGTAAAAAGTGTTAAAGGTAACAATGAATAGAATGGAGACAGGTTCTTTTTGATCGAAAATGCCTACAAAGGCTGAAGTGAAAGATTGTAACATGTTTATTTCTGGAATACTCTTGGAATATAAAAGCTTTTTTCTACTGGACAATAATAATTAATTTTTCAGTAACCAAATCGAATACTTGCATTTCCTTATGAGGAGATTTATAAAGTTGGCAGTGGAGCAAAAAATCAAAGAGCCATTTAAAGCAAATTGTGTATATTAAAATTCATCAGTATTAGTGATTTTGTTTCTATGTTTAATAATTGTATATGATTTTTAAATTCATTATTATTAATGATTTTGTTTTCATATTTAGTAATTATGATTATAATATTATTTTAAAATGTAACAATTATAAATTTAATTATGAACAATTATTATAACGTTATCATAAAATAAATGAGAAAATAACATTTCATAAGAGTAATTTTTCTTTGTAAACATGTTTAATCAACATATTCTATCTTGCTCGACAATAAACATTTCACCTTGAAGAAGAATTAAACATTATATGGCATTAATGGTTATAAGTTTTTGCAATTACAATCTAAAGTAAACAATTTCATAAAACTAAAGTTAAACATTATATTATAGCTCTAAATTCTAATGAATGGTACATCTTAAATTTAATTTTAAAATAGAGAAATCATTAGCGTACTTATAATACATTTTGTAAATCAAACAACAACAACATCAACATGATTTGAAAAACACAATATACATGTGTGATATATTGTTTATTACGCACTAGCATGATTGAAAGCGCACTGGTGCAGTTGTTACGTAAAACACATCTAGAAACAATTTAATTGACAAAGTACATATGCAAACTTCCACAATTAAAGTTTTACAGAGGTTGTGCTTTGTGGAGGCAATCCCTCTTCTGCGCCTCTCATAATTTATCGCATGGAATCGATCCTCTACCACTTCCTCAGTGCTCTGCCTTGCATCTCCTCCTCCGCAGGTCGCTCGAATTTCTCCAAGATACCGTCCTCATCATTCTTGTAGCCATATAAAGTATGTCATGAAACATGTCAGTGACTATAGTAGAATGAACACAACACATAAGAAAATGAGGTACTTTTGCTAGCTAGAGATAAAATTTGTTTCTAGTAGGGTAGCGCGGAAGAGAAAACCCTTCCCGACCTATGAAGCATATCTATATATGAGATTCTTTCCAATATGATATTTGAGTGACGCAAGGAAAGTTTTTAGCTGCAAGCCTTACAAGCCTTAACTGCAGGAAATAAAATATGAACCAACATCAATTCACTTGTAAATTGTATACCTACACCACCTCTTCTTCGCCTCGAGGGGGATTATCGAATATATTTTTCAGGATGGGGAGGAATTTCTTAGCCCTGAAGTATATGTAACCGAGGCCCTTGCTGGTGGCACCAAGCACATCAACTTCATCCTCTTCCAAATATGTCATCTTGGCCTCTACTTTGTCATAATTAGGACTGCCAAGCTCTACGATTTGAGCTTCCCATCGCCCCTTTTCCCTAATCAACAAGAAAGGACCCTGGTGGATGTCTTAATTATAATACTGTGTCAACCTCGAGAATGACTTAAGGTCCATATTGTATATTTAATAGAAGTTAAGAAGCACATTTGTGAAAACAACTAGTGATCCATAAGCTTTGTCGACATGCCTTATCATTAAATATTAAGCATTTCTTTGTCCTCGACATGTTCCTCCATGAGATCCTCACCTATGTACTTACTAAAAAATCATGTTTCTTCTTCTCCACAACCATGCACTTGATTGCTTTCTCATCCGGAAGGGGAAAATGGACAACAAACTCTCACTCTCTCTGATGTTGGTTTCCCTTCTCCCACTCTCATATTTCTTCCACTACATACTCTTCTTCCTCAAATAGGACTGACTTAATAGAAACGACCTCCTCGCTCTTGATTATCAACCTGGACTCCCTCTAGATAGACTCAATCCTATGCCACTCCCTTATCACTCTAGCTCGTATCTCCTCCTTCGTGGGCTAGAGTATTGAGAGAGTGGCAGAGGATTGAGTCTATCTAGATGGAGGCTAGGTTGAAAATCAAGAGCAAGGAGGTCGTTTCCATTAATACGACCCTATTCGAGGAAGAGGAGGATGTGGTAGAAGAAATGGGAGAGCAGGACAAGGGAAACCAACAATAGAGAGAGCAAGAGTTTGTTTCCCATGTGCCCCTTTCGGGTGAGAAAGCAATCGAGTGCATGGTTATGGAGAAGAAGAAACATGAGCTTCTTAGTAAGTACATGCGTGAAGATCTCATGGAGGAGCAGGCCAATGCCAAGACAATGCTTAATATTTAGGAATAAGGCATGTTGGAAAAGCTTATGAATCATCAATTGTTTTCCAAATGTGCTTCTTAACTTATATTAATTATACAATATGGACCTTAGGTAATTATTGAAGTTGACACAATATTATAAACCATGGTCCTTTCTTGCTAATTAGGAAAAAGGGGCACTGGGAAGCTCTGATCATAGATCTTGGCAATCCTAATTATTTCAAAGTAGGGGCCAAGATGACGGACTTGGAAGGAAACCAAGTTGATGTGCTCGATGCCACTGGCAAGGTCCCTGGTTACAAATACTTTGGGGCATGGTTATGGAGAAGAAGAAACATGAGATTCTTAGTAAGTACATGTGTGAAGATCTCATGGAGGAGCAAGCCAATGCCAAGACAATGCTTAATATTTAGCAATAAGGCATGTTGGAAAAGCTTATGGATCATCAATTGTTTTTCCAAATGTGCTTCTTAACTTATATTAATTAGACAATATGGACCTTAGGTAATTCTTGAGGTTGACACAATATTATAAACCACGGTCCTTTCTTGCTAATTAGGAAAAAGGGGCACTCAGAAGCTCTGATCATAGATCTTGACAATCCTAATTATGCTAAAGTAGGGGCCAAGATGATGGACTTGGAAGGAAACCAAGTTGATGTGCTCGATGCCACCGGCAAGGTCCCTGGTTACAAATACTTTGGGGCTATGAAATTCCTCCCCATCCTCAAAGAGTTATTCGATAAGTCCCTTCAAGGCAAAGAAGAGGAGGTGTAGGTATGTGATTTACAAGTGAATTGACGCTAGTTCATATTATGGCTATAGGAATGACAAGGACCATATCTTAGAGAAAGTCGAGCAACCCACAGAGGAGGAGATGCGAGGCAGAGCACTGAGGAAGTGGCACCGAATAATGACCATTGCTTTTTCCTCCGCAAAACAAAACCTCCACAAAATTTAATTGTGGAGGTTTGCATATGTTGTTTGTGAATTAAATTGTTTTTCTTCTGGATGCTGCTACTGCGCTCGTCATCGTCGTTGTATCTGATTCACATAAATTTATTTTTAGACATATATATAGATAAAACAAATTTAAATTATAAAACAAAAACATATATAATTGATTTGTATTTATTAAATATTGAAAGTAATTTATGTTTGCAAACAAAAAGTGAAAAAGTAACCAGTGTTATTACAAAATATAAGAAGCATTTTTTATGGTGCTCTATGCCAAACATAAGGCACCAAACAATGATGTGTTGAATTTAACGCATCGATGTGTCATTGTTAGTAGATCACTGATATCTATAGTAACGTGTTGTGTTATATAACGTATCGGCTACATGTTTTCATACAAAACGCTAACGTGGTGTGGTTGGTTCTACGAAACACACCGTTTTAACATAATTTTTAACTGTTGAACCAAGCAATGCACTTTATTATATGAAAATCACTTGTATTGTATGTTCCTTGGAGCGCTAGATGCTTTTTAACGTTATGTTGTCTTTTATGACACACTAGTAATGGGCGTGTTTTAAAAGACACATAGCTATGATAATTTTTTAAATACTTCTCACGGTGCAACTCTGTTAACAACACCAGTGCATTGTGGTGAATTTAACGCACCGACGCTCCATTTTTAGCTTTGTCTACGTTGTTACCAATGCATTTGTCTTATAGCACACTGGTAATAGGGCATCCCATAAAACAAACCACTATGGTAAATTATTATGTATTTTGCTCATTGTCTTGCAATACACAACATCGATGCATTGTATCTATTTGATGCATTGTTGAGCAAAAACAATTTAACAGAAAACTAGACAGCGCGTTCGATTAATAGAATGTACCGGTGCACTTATTTTAATTGGTGCACCGTTGATGATATTAGCGGTGGTTACCATAAGATGCACTGCACTGATAATTTGTGAAAATTCCACCCGGTATTGTGTTTTTTACAACACTGGTACATTGGTTGGACCTATGGGAACCGTTAGGTTAAATTGTTTTATCACAACTTAAGTGGTGTGATGTATCACTGCTAACACACTAATGCTACCATGATATTAATGCACTGACATTTTGTTCAGCGGTGCTTTGTGAAGTATAGAGCATCGGTCATGGGGCGTCCAATGAGATGCCCCGCTATGCCAAGTCGATCAATATTTATCCCGATGCGGCTCTATAAACAACATCGATGCATTTTGTTAAAATGGTTGCATCACTGCATTGAATTTTATAGGATGTAAAGTTGGCGGTGTGCTTAATTAAATGGAATGTTCCGATGTGAGGATAATGTAAGTATGCGTCAGTTGTGGGGCATCTGAAAGGATGCACCTCTTTGTTTTTTAAATTCATGGTGATGCTCTTCCTTGAACGACATCAATGCGTACATTTATATTAGATGCACCAGCAACGATGCTTCCTATAAATTTAACACAAAATGCACCGACGACGGTGCTTCCTGTAAATTTAACACAAGACGCACTACCTCGGGGCAAGTCGAAGTGTCTGAACATCGCGAGGAATTGGAAAAAAAATGGAAAAAATACCAAATTTCAAGGTAAATTCAAATTTTAATTGGATGAAAAAACAATTAGGAAGGTAATAAACAATTTACCTGGAGTCTTATGTCCCGAGGAGGCATGGTTTCACCGTTGAGAGGAAATGAAAATTCACGGTAATTTCCAAAATTTGGAAATGTGTGGAATCTACCAATGGATATATCCAATTCAATATAGAGAACTGTAAACATGGCGTCTTTGAAAGGAGTGTGAGCACCGATGCTTGCTTGAGAGTTTGAAAGCACGTGATGAAGTGTAACAATGAAAATCAATTTTGTAAAAAAAATTTATTTACCCTACTGCGATGTGCTTGACAATAGTGAGGTGCAACGAGGCATAATGTTCAACGGTACCGGTGCACTTTGATCGACGCTTATTATTTTTATTATAATGTATGATGATGATTTTGAACATTTAAGCACTAGTGCGTTATTGTATATGTGTGCACCGATGTGTAGGTACCATAAAGGTGCACCGGTAAAAAAACTCCGCAAAAACCTTCGACTTCCCACCTTCGTTATAACTAGTGACGGTGCGTTTGAACATTTAAGCACCAGTGTGTTATGTTTTATGTGTGCACTAGTGGGTATGTACCTTAAATGGGCACTGGTAAAAAAACCTCCAACCGCTCGCCTCCGCTATAGCTAGTGATAATGCGTTTGAACATTTAAGAATTGGTGCATTATGTTTTAGGTGTGCAGTCGTGCATATGTACCTTAAAGGCACATCGGTAAAAAAACTTCTGGCCACCCACCTCTGCTAACAAACTCTGCTATAAATAGAGAAGGGATAAATTTTTTGAGGGGGTTTCATAAAAACCTCCGCTAGAAGGTGTTCTCCTTGTAGTGATTCTACCTCATGAGAAAATATAAGGAAAAAAAAGATGCTTGTCAAGAGGTTGATGAATGTATCAAGTGAGTTTTTCAAAGGCATTAGTTAATCAAGTAACATCAAATATATTGATGGAAACTATACATGTATAAATTGGTCATGCTTATATTGCATGTGCTTGAAAAGAATAGGGTAAGAATTCCTTTAGTCTTGCTTGATATCTTAATTGATATGTGTATGATGGAATTTGAATGCATTTATGTGATTGATACCCAATTAAAGATGTGGCAAAGGTAGGAAGCCTTAGACATGTATTTTTTTTTTAAATGTTTTATGACGCAGGGCGCGCCACCCAGGCACGTCCGCTCTCATAGGATCTTCTTCCTTCTCGCCCGAAGAACTCCAAGGTCCTTCTATTTCCCTATCGGGAAATCTGCACCCACAACAATCTTTCCCCGAGGTCTCCCCTTTACCACCGGGAAATTAGCTGAATCTCGCTATCTCGCGAGTTCATGACTCAAAGCCTTCCAACTCTTCCTTTCAAATCTTGCGATACCCGATCTGGCGATACGGGTATAGCTCCTTTTCTTTATTAGTGCCCTCACCACATGCAACCGTGGGCTAGGCTTAAATGTCAGCGCCTCTCGCAACTCACACCTTCGTGAGTTTGTGAGTCGAACTCTTGTGCCTCCCGTTGCGATCCTCCGAGACGCGATAGGTCAACGTTGAGTTGACTCCTCCCTCGACGGATTGCACTACTCGCAACCTCGCAACCTCCCAGGTTGAACCATCGAGCTTTCACCCTCCTATTCCGTGAATCCTCGAGATGCGAGAATTCAACGGAATGTTGACTTCTCTCTCGAGGTAGCACGTGTCCACCCGTCGACCACGTGGGTCCCACCTTATGCTCTGCCACGTGTCCACGCAAAACCCCGGCTCTCGGCGCTTCGCGACTTGCGAATCCTAATGCCAATACCTCGGGACTTCTCACGGCGAGATCTCGAGGGCTTCGTGCCACCTGTATTCCACTTGCGCTCCGCTATGGCCCACACTGCCCTCCAGCTGTTGGGATATCGCTTCTCGCAATCTCGCGATACCCGCGCCCAAATCCTCGAGTCTTTTCTCGCAAGGCCCCGATACACGGTCCCACGCGCAGATCCAACGGTCCTCCTACGACCCGGATCCAACGGTTATCCTCCTTCTCGCGCCTCGCATCCTCGTGACTCGGAGTACCCAATGTTTGGGCTCTCACCTTGCGAACTCCCGAGTTCGCGAGATCTCTCGATCTCTCACCACCTATCCTCCTCAGATGGACGACTCTTAGCCTTCTCGCCAATTCGCCACTCGCGAAGCTGAAGGACTTCCCTTTCTGTCTTCCAATGTCCGAATCTGCGAGATGAGAGAATCTCCTTACACGCGTCCTCCACAACGAACGGTTCTGATCTTGTAGGGATATCGCGTCTCGCGATATCGCTGTTCTTGCTGCACAACTGTTGGGGCTTCAACTCACGAGTCCCCGATACATGATACCACGTGTAGATCCAACGGCTCCCGTGACCCTGAATCGACAGCTCTGTCTCTCCTGAGCTTCAAACTCTTCGGAATCTTCTCGTTGTAACCTCCTTGCACCTCTGCAAGATCTGACCATCCTCAGAACTTCGCGAAATCTCCTCAGAGGATTTTGACCGTCCGTTCTTCCTTGTGTAATCTACGAAATGAAAAAAAGTGTTTCTCCACGAAACTCCTTCACCGCTTCGCCAACCTGCGACGCTTCTTCCTGACTTCAAGTCACACTTATCTACGCTGATCTTCAGCGACTCAGAGGCCTACCCTTCCTGAGCTTTGCTAAATTATTTCAACCTCAACGAGGTTCTTTGCACGCACTCTTTGCGGCAAACCTGCGAACACTTCAACTGTTCAAGCTTCCTTTGACTCTGCGTATGCCCGTAGCAGCAGTCCTCCAAAGCTTCTGTTCAGATTCTCGACTGAGACTTCCTCCCTTAGCCTGTGCACTCCTTGCACAACTCCAGCAACCCACGCTCACTCTTGGTTGTATGAGAACAAGAGTTTAACTCCCTGAGCCTTCTGTTAACGCACTCCTTGTGGACGACTTCAACTGCACTCCTTGCAGGAATCCTCGCTCAAAAAAGAGAAACAATTGTAACTCACTTCACTTCCGCTCAGATTTCAGTCTCAACACATGAAATCATATACACAACATAACAACAAATGCATAACAGGAAATAAATACTCATAAGCAGAGCATTCAACACACATATACAGAGAATAACACAACAACCATGAATCTGAATCAACTTCTATTAATTCCAGATCTATACATGGATGTCTTCTACAACTCTCTACTATTCTCCTATGCTCTAGATTCTTCTTTCTCCTGTTAATGTTACAATGATACAAATGAGGGTGTCTATATCCGTTTTCCCTCCTGCGCTCTAAAACTGTCTAATCTAAGAATTCAATTCTATCTACCTACAACTACTACTATAAATTCCTCTGTCTATCTCAGACGAGAGCGTATGGCTCGAGGTCTGATTACATTTTTACCAAGGCGCCTAAATTAAATGATCTCATTTATGTTTGCGCATCAACTTCAAGGGAAAATTAAAAAATTCAAAAACTTGCGCTGGACGTCTTCCAGCTGTCTTTTGCTTCCACGTTGATTTTGCTTGTCGTGAGGGATGCTCCTGCATCATTTTAATACATTCATATGATAGTATATCATGATTGAGTTGGTTAAGAGGTACTAACCAGAGTGAATGAGTATCTATAATCATGTTTTGGAATGGATACATGTTAAAAATCATGTATGAGGCCATGTTGTTGTTGGACGTAGGAAATGCTATAGCATTGCACAAGTATTTAATGGTCTCCCTTCTTGTGTTGGTGCCCTAGATTGTAGCCTTCTTGTCAACATTGAGGGCATTGAATAGGGGAAAGGGTTTCCTAAGGGGCTATTTTGTAGAGAAAGGAAACACCTTTTAGCATGCTTGAGGCATTATTTAGTAGAAGAAAGTGTATATCCATTGTGTTGTATTTGGGATAAAGAGGAAGGTGTCTATATGGTCGAATAAGTGTTGGGGAGGTGGGTGGGTGATGTTTCGAGGCATTGGTTCATCCCTCCAACTAGTCATGGTAGATCACCTAAGTTGGCATTATGGTATTCTTGACTCAATGAAAGGATGCATCGAGTGAATGTAAATATAAATCTTGGCTTTCAAATATTTGATTGCATTGTGTGAATGCTTGTTGTGCTAATAATGCATATACATTGAATGATGTTTCGTTGAATTTAATATGTTGATAGTTGAAAGTGATTGAATTATTGGTATGTCGTAATTTTTAGATAATTTCATAGGTTGTTGTGAATGTTGCAATGAAAGGATTGTATGCATGAATATTCATGTAATTTTTGGTGGAATGAAAGTTCTATCAAGGAGGACATATTATAGGTTGTAATGGATATGACAATGAGTGTAAGTCCGTATTGAAGACTAGTGACTACTTCATACAAGGGGCAAACATTATGAGAGGAATCTCATAGTTGTGAAATCCGGTTGATATACGAAACATATTCAAAATTATGATTGAAGTTTTTGTTGATAAATGCTCATGGTAAGTATATGTGTATGATATGGGCAAGATGATGGATCTATCTAGTGAGGATAGATGAAGGCTGCTATAAGCTATAAATCATGGGGAGGATGCTACCCTGATGACAATGGAACCCTGTGATATGCTTTGATCACTAGGATATTAGAGGTTACCAATGGGACATCTTGGCAGTAAGACTCTATAAGTCCATGCTCTTCTTGTATGTGAGAGCCTTAGAAAGATGGATCACTCAAGGGACTATTTAATAGAGAAGGGTATGCCTAAGCTTTGAAGGGTAAATGCGACAAGGAAGAGGCATCTTTCATAAATTTTCTATGAGAAATTCATATTACATTCTAATTGGGATTAAGAAGGCATTATATGTTTTGGGTGCATTAGAGAAGATATTGAAATGAATCTCACCCATAGTAACCTTGTGGAGTAGAGCTATATTCATACATATAAGTATTGGATTTATTTTCATACTTTATCTTGTGTTATGAATATATACACTTCAATTATGAATTTAAAATTCCTATGGATAATATAATTGTTGCATACAAATGGCTATGATATGCATGTTTACCTTGATTACTGATGTAGGTATATGCTGAAATGTTAAGGCCTTGGAAGCATCTCAAGGCAGTAAAAGGAATGGTTGAACATTATTGTCCAAGATAGCCATCAAATGCAAGTTGCAATGAAGATGATAACATTGTATATGCAACTAAGGAATAGGGATATGGAGACATGGTCTCACTATTGGAAAGGAAAAGAACATGGAGGATAATGTTATTCCAAGGGGAATGGGTATGTAATGTCCCAATTTTGACCCTTGAATTGTAATATAATATATCATGTAGTAATTATATAATGCGGTTATGAAACAAGATTCTAGCAAAGTGGGATGAGATGCAATGATTATGCATTGTGTTGTAAACATTCCTGGTATGAATTTCAAGGCCAAGGCTTGACAAGTGAATGTGCATGAGTCCCAATGGCAGGATAGGGTTATTGTGTGGTGGTTATAATTTCCATTTGGTGCTTATGGTTGTGTAAAAGCATATATAAAAAGAAAAATACATAATATTATAATATCCACCAAAATGGTTACTTGAGGGAACAACAAGGGGACCACGATACCACAAGAGGGGAAGGGTAAAGGGGGTATTTGATGATTTGACCTTGCCATTGTCCTTTGTAATAACTACCCTTTATTTCCCATGATTTCTTACAAGTTTTCCCATCAATATTGGAATTGTATGTGTGTACTAAGTACACGTGTCATATCCTTGAGAAGAGAGTAGATCTCATGCAATAAAATGTATTCTATTATCTTTTCCATGCAATACTATGATCATTCTAACAAGAAACAATTCGTGGGGGAGGGGAGGAGACAAATCCCATGTTCCAGAGATGGTTTTCCCCTAGTTGTGGCTGAAAATAAAACAATTTACCCATGGTAGGAGTCCATAGAAGTTGGGGAATATTGATATTGAAAATGTGAAAGAAAATGGGAAGGTTGGAGACAAGAACCACACTTGGAATGACCATAATAGCCAAGGCAACATTTTTAGACCTGCAACCCTATTATTGTTGTTAATTGACTATATTGAGGACAACTATTTTCTATCCCATATTATTAACAAAAGGAAGACAACATGTTGGATTCTTTTTACACACATTGAAAAACATTAGAAGGGAAGAGTCCTTTGAGGAACTATTGGGCAAAGAAAGAGTAGGTTTTCCTTGTGTTGTGTGGGGTAGTAGAATAGAGCACCATGGTGGTTTAAATGGTTGGATGAAGGCATGGATATATTTGTAGTGAGAAAATGGCTCGTCATGAGAGTAATGGGTTGTGTTAAGTGAGTTTATAGCCTCACATGAGATTTCTCCCCCATAGTGGCATCATGGTCTAGCTTGGGGGTAGAATCCACAATTGATTCAAATGGCTAGGTGGAAAATCACTCCTCAACAACCACTTTGGAGGGAATGGATAAAATTGTAGATAAGTAATCATATTCATCTTTGAATGGAATAATTTTTTGTTAACTATTTTGTGATCCTATAAGTTTAATGGGTAATAGAACAATTTAGAATATGTAATGTTATTTTCATTTTATTTTATTTTATAGTTTCATATGAATTTGGTATTATATATTGTTAGAAGTTAAATCTAGCTTAATAAATGGTTAATAAGGCTAAGAAATATTGTTGGTAGTGCTAGATGGCCAAGGAAGGCATTCGGGTATGTTACATTAACACAATTTCTGCACAATTTGGAAAATTTTCTCATCTTCATCGATTAATATCATCCTTTGAATCTTATATAAATAATAATATTCATGGAGGCATTTTACCAGCCCATGTAATCTCTTACCGATTGACATCTTACAAATATATTCTTTTAAAAAATTGGGATGCCTCTAAAATCTATTTATGTCATGTTGTGATTAGTTTAACAAAAAAAATATTAGTGGGATAGCTTCAGTGGTTGAGTTCTTTGAGCTTTGATGGGTGCCTACATTGGCATACTTTCAACACCCATCTAATACCTTTTTGCTTACCATTTACCATTGATCATTTCCTTTTTGATACTTTCCTTATTCAGTTTTGCCTCACTTTTCATTAAGGTACAAATCTTTCCCCATATGCAATTTATACATTATTCTTGTTGTTATAGCAAGATTTGCCTCACTATTGTTATCTTGCACAGAGGGCCTTTTTCCATTTCCTTATGCAGACTTGTCATCCCTTTTTGATGAATCCAGAGCTAAAAATAAATATTTTTCCACATATATGCGCCCTATATACTATACAACATGCGTATACGCAGGCTGCTCCACTACAGCCCGCGTACATCGGGATTTGTGCCAGAAAATACAAAAATGAAGTCGGGTTTCCATGTCACGACAGGAGATCTCTGATCCTTGGCCTTCCATATACTGGAAACGTTCCGACTCGGCCCTTCAGTTGCATTTTGAAGACTATAAAAGCACAATTCCGAGCTATGGAAAAAAGGAGAAAGCATTCAACTTTAAGAGAAAAAGTTACTTTGGAGAAATTACTTCATATTGAGTCTGCATCCCTTTGTTCCTCAAGTCTGAACACAGTGTTTAGCCCCCAAGCTCTTCCCCTATTGTTGAAAGAACCTCATTATCTCCCTTCTATGAGCTTGCCTTTGGTGGAGGATTGAAGTGGTGAAGGCCCAGTTGGAAGGAACTTGGTTCTTGGTTTCGAACCGTGCCGACACGAAAGTCTGTAATGTTGTCACTTCTGCTGATCATTCATTAATAGAAATACTCCTTTCCCGTCCTACTGGTATCGTGCAAATATATGATTATTATCCATGGGCATGTTTGTAATATTTATTAATGGATTATTCTATCTGATGTGCTAACCCCTTTATATTATCACTATATACTTGCTCTGCTTGTTTGTTGAGAACTTGTTGCAGGTATAAAGCTTTGGGTTGAAGTGCTCAACGGTGGAACATCATCGAATGTTGGATCGAGGTAGGCCTCTTTCTTATCTTGCACATTAGTTTATATAGCATATGTTGGAATTGAGTTGATGTCTGCAGTCATACCTGTCTGTTGTGGTTTACTCTGGCCATAGAGAGTTTTTCCCTTGTAACAGAATTGGCGAATCCACTGGGGAGAGATATTCTTTCTAAGGGTTGAAGTACTTTTTCTCCTTGCCTTACTCTTTTTCCTTTTTGTTTCTTGTCGTATCACTGCTTGACAGATTCTATTCACTCTAGGTCTGAGTTTTCAGCCTTTTGCCCTTGCCTGACCTTGATTTAAATCCTGTACACACCTTTTGCCTTGACAATCGCGTACATATGCGTAATGTCTCACTGCAAGCTGCGTATATACTCACAGTTTCCCTAAACAGTCGCATATACCACTTTTCCTTGCCTGTTTGCTTGGTTTTGTGATTGTTGGGTGAGATCTTGTAGTTGCTGAGCCTTCTTAAGTCTATGTAGTGCCTTTTAAGCTTCTCTGGGACGACATGAAACCTATTTGGAGTTGAATTTTTGGAAGGAGTCTTTCTCTTTGTTTTTCATTTTTTTGATTTGTCCTTGAGCTCTGGGTTGTTTTCTTGGCTGCTTGGTATTATGCTTGAGTTATTTCGTTTATACACAGTAGAATTTATATATCAGGTTGCTTATCAGTCCATGCATTTTCTTTTTAGTATATTGAAAATACAAAAAAATATGCATTTTACATTGCTTGGCATTTTTGTCTTTTGAATCTTTATCGTTAGCTTAGTGCATTTAGTGAAAGATTGCATCTTACTTCTGAATTACAGAGTTGAAATTGAAAATTGCACTGTTTTTATACGCATATCATTCATTGAAAAAGTTAAAGATAGACTTTGCATTATATTCATATTTATTTTCTTGTAGAGTCATAACACCACGAGTTTCACTTCCATACCTTTTTGAGTAATCATGGCCAATAAAATTTACGCTTTAAATTAAAATTGATTAGTCACGATTTTATTTTTTAGGGTGCACAAACTAGTCTAGGATTTAGTGCCTTGGAATAGGATTTTGTGAGTAAACTTCTCTAAGGCAATTAAATCAACATATGTGTTTGAGACAGGGAGTTGAGAAGTCCATTGTATAATTGGTAAGATCAGGAGGCTCCGCTCACACTAGAGTTAATCACGAGGTCGTGCGAAGTTAGTTGAAGGGATAACCCCCAGATACTCACCTAGCGTCGGAGATATTTCTGTGGATTTATTCGTATTTGGGGATCTTGCTAGTACCCATACCTCTGTGAGAGACAGTGCTTTCAAGGTTTCGAGCTTTGTTACCCTGCCCATACGGTAATCCAGACTTACGACTACTCGCTTGTGCATCGTTTATACAGTGGTTTATTAGTTGCTTGACTTAGGTATCTCATAGGTTACTTGCATTGGTTATTCTGCTTGTACCCTGGGTCAGATAGGGGTCGAACAACACACAACCTTTACGGAAGATTACCTCTCCGGGGGAATCCGATCGACTGGTTGTTAAGCCCACGAGGGCCCCTATAACTGATTTTGTTACCTCCAAACTTTAGCGGGGAGTCTCAAGTCCCTCTTGGACGAGGTATACCTTCTTTAGCAAGGGAGTCCACTCATGCACTTTAGCCCGTTTGCATGCATATTGGTCGTTTGAATTTTTGGTATGATCTTTGACTACTAGTTGGCCTTATGATATATTTTTATTTTTGTAGAGTCATAAGTCGTCGTGGAGTCGGACCAGCTTCCTCGCCGGTCCTGTCGGTTGTTACAGTTACCATTGGTTTTCGAGTTCTTTCCTTCTAAAAGGCATAGAGTTATTAGGCGTGGTACACACACATCCACCTTTCAGACTTGTGGTTCCACAAGGATGAGTACTGAGTCTAGTCTTCAGAACACTGGGAGTTCTTCCACTCCCATACCCACTATAGTTAATGGCACCTCTTCGACTCCTGCAACCGCTACAGTTGCAATGCCAGAGGCTTATACCAGTACTACAGATCGACTTGTAGTTAATGATTCATCTCTTGCCTCAAACCCTTTCGGGGGTTTTGGTCACTTGCTGAGTTACAATGTCCAGTCCATCCCTATGGCTTCTAGTCCATTTTCTTATGGTATGCCTAACTTCACTTCGTAGTTTTCGACTGCCATCCCAACTGTTGGCCTTAATGATAGCCTTGGACTTAGGGGCACTACACCTCCTTACACTCCTTTTCCATTTGGTGGTTCTCATATCCCTCAAACGAATCCTAATATAAGAAGTTCCCTGCTCTTAACCCCGTGTCTAATCCTGTTACGGCTGGATGGAACAACCCACATGGCGGACAAGTTCCGCCCTATATACCTACCTCCTCGGTGCCGATTCCGACCAATATTTTTGGCATGATGAATCCACTTCAATCCTCCGGGTTCCCACCTGGAGGAGGTCAGTCTTACACTTTGGGAAACCCCCAACCCTCATGACGATGAAATTGTAGGGTCCGCCAATGTAAAGTCCATAGACTTGGCGACGAGCCACTTGAAGTCTGCCGGAGGACCAACTTTGTCTATGTCCTCCAATCCCACTCAGTCGACGGATGTACATTCCGTGCAATCGTTGAAAAACCCAAATGGGAATAAAAGGAAAGGTCAAAACAATCGTAAGGGTGGGAAAAATGGTAAAAAACCCAAGGACAAAGATAATAATGGGAAGCAAAATACTAATGTTGGAGAGGGAAAGAAAGAGAAATGTAAGGTGAAGTTTCCTTGTAAAATTTGTATTGATGACCACCTTACACATTTATGCCCCAAAATCGTGGAGGCTGCGAGGCTTTTAAATCTACCGCCCGCTGTGCTGACGAATCCATTCCCACACAGCCAACACTTAGCCTCGAGCTCTTCGAACGCTGAAAATACGGCTAGTGGGAGTCAAAACCCATCACCGCAAGATGGCGACCGTGTATGTATCAACATGGTCGATGCACAAATTGATATAGCCACCCACTCTCGAGATTATATCTCTTCACAAGCTAACTCTAGTCTAGAAGCTCCCCCTCCCCCTCCAGAGACAAACTTACAGATTGAGAAACCAGAGTCGCCGCCTCATATTCTGAAAGGAGTACTTAAGCACTCTACCCACAATCCTAATGCTAGAGCCGCCCAAAACTACTCTATTATTGAGGACCTGGGCCAAACCCCTTGTACGATGTTGGCTTTGGAGGTACTCCATACGTGTCCTTCACAGAGGAATGCATTACTCTATGCTTTAGGAGCTCTTGAACCTAGTGGCTCAAAAGTTATCAAGTTTGATGTCACGGATGTGAAGCCTCGCTTACCTTACCATGCGGATTTCCAAATCCATGTGGAGTATTCCAAGTATACCATAAAACGTGCGGTTGTTTATTAAGGTGTTGCCACCTGCGTGATGTCCTTGGTCTGTTGGAAAGCTCTTGGTTCTCCGACCCTTTCCAAGTCATCGAACATGTTGACTGCATTTGACGGTCATTCCTTCTGCCCTCATGGTATTCTCCTTGCCTTTCCGGTCCAGTTAGGCGGGAAGACAATAGAGGTGGAGGTAGAGGTAGTTGATGTGCCTCTTGATTATAACCTGCTACTAGGACGCAATTGGACCTATGCTATGGTCGTTGTCGTATCGTCCGTCTTCTGTACGCTTTGTTCTCCTTATCAAGGGAATATCGTGACCATCGACCATTTATCCTTTGCGTACTCTAGTCCCAATGCATCTGTTGGACCGTCGATCCATGTGATCGACAATTCTTAGCCGGCAACTGAGAATACCGCTGTCGAAATGTATTCTTCCCTTATGGGTACTTTTGACTTCTCGACACCGATTCACCATGTTTACGCCATGTCTAGTAGACCTGCTTCAACAAATAGGTCCATTCCTTTCTGCACTTCCTATTTTAGTGATCCATGGACCCTACCTTCCCTGACTTCGTTGTGTGAAGGTCAGTCACATGCTGGCATGGCCATGCCACTATCAGTAGCAGAGATTGTGTATCAAGTTGTTTTTGACTCTTCCGTCGATCCCGATCCTTTTGCCTCGTCGACGGACAAGGAGGATCATGTTCTTAGGCCTGTATGGGCCACCTCATTGTCTTGTTTGCATGATTGCTTAGATGAGACTTTGCCTTTGGATGAAGCCATCCTTGAAGCCATGAATGGTTCCGAGAGACCTTGGGATGACATGCATCATCGATCTTATTTTCTCCCAAGTTTTGAAAGAATCGAGCAAGATGACTTTCGGTCTACCTTGAGTGAGATAGTCGGTCACACCATAGTTCCACTTGATACGCACGACATTTATGCTGAAGGAAACATGGTGAGTATTTCTCCTACAGTCACGATCGATATCTCTCGTACCCCTGGCAAAATTGAAAATGTAAATATAGGTGTGGATTGTTCACCAGAAGAAATTCTAATCTACACCGAAGTCTTCAAAGAATTTCGAGATGTATTTGCTTGGTCATATAAAGAGATGCCAGGGATCGACCCTCGTATTGTCGAACATGAGATTAGAACTTATTCGGATGCTAAACCTGTTCGACAACGTCTTAGAGCTGTAAATCTTAGGAAGGCCCCTGCTATTAAAGCAGAGGTGGAGAAGCTACTTAATGCTGGCTTCATCTACCCGATTCCTTTGACTGAATGGGTATCCAACCCCATTCCTATGAATAAAAATCAAGGAACCGTCTGTGTGTGTATGGACTTTCACGACCTGAACAAGGCTTGTCCTAAAGATAACTTCCCCACACCATCCATCGATCAGATTCTCAATGAGTGCGCGAGAAGTGAGATATTTTCTTTTATGGATGGATTTTCAGGTTATAACCAAATCCAGATCAAACCTGAGGACCAACACAAGACGACATTTATATTTCCTTGGGGTACTATTGCATACCGAAAAATGTCTTTTGGCCTTAAAAACACCGGAGCAACCTTCGAATGTGCCATGAATCTCGCTTTTCACGATCTTAAGCACATAGTCGAAGCCTACCTTGATGATCTTGCTACTCTCTCTCGCAAGAGAGTGGATCATGTTACACACCTTCGTCTTATTTTTAAAAGATGTCGTTACTATAGAATCCGGTTAAACCCTCACAAATGCATCTTTTGCGTTAAGGCTGGTCGTCTTTTAGGATTTTTAGTTTCCGAGACCAGGATCATGGTAGATCTTGTTAAGGTTGAGGCAATACTTCAATTGCCTCCCTCGCGCACGATTAGACAACTTCAAGGTTTACAGGGGAAAGCTAACTTTCTACGTCGGTTCATAGTGAATTATGCCAATATCACCAAGGGTTTCATGCACCTGTTTAAGAAATACACCCCTTTTATTTGGGATGAGCGAGCCCATGAGTCTTTCGATGCTTTGAAGAGAGCCTTAGTATCAGCCCCTCTGCTGAAATCTCCTTATTATAGTAGAGATTACTTGTTGTATATTGCTGCATCTGAAGAGACGATTGGTATGGTTCTAGTTCAGGAGGATGATGAGCTCCATGAGCACGTCATCTACTATCTTAGTCGAAACTTAGTCGGTCCTGAGCTTAACTACTCTCACATTGAAAAACTAGCTTTGGTTGTCGTTCACGTAGTCCAACGTTTACGTCACTATATATTACTTTGCAAGACTACGGTGGTTGTTGATGTCAATCCATTTCAATATGTCCTTACTAGGCGTATCATAGGGGGGAAATATAATAAATGGACTGTCATCTTACAATAGTTTGATCTCAACTTCGCTTCGGCCAAGTCCAAGAAATCACTAGTCTTCGCAGAGTTAATATCCAATTTTCCACGATTAGATGAGGATGTTATCCATGATGATTCGTTTGCGGACGAACACATTTTCCTTGTCTCATCGTCCGACCCCTGGTATGGAGACATTAATTTATATCTTCAAACCTTGAAGTTCGCTCAGCATCTGTCGTGAGATGATTGACGACGTATTAGATACCAAGCCAAAAAGTATACCATCGTTGGTGACACTTTGTATCACCGAGGAATAGATGATTTCTTGTGTCGTTGCTTAACTCATGAAGAGGCCGAGTCAGTCCTAAACGATTGCCACAAAGGGGCTTGTGGTGGTCACCTATCCGGGCTTGCGACAACCCAAAAAATATTGCGAGCCAGTTATTTCTAGCCTACTATCTTTAAAGATTGTATCGAAGCAGTTAAGAAGTGTCACCCCTGCCAGGTGTTCACTCGGAAAATGCGCTCGCATCCATCCCCTCTTCACCTAGTCATTACCGTCAGTCCCTTCACCAAGTGGGGGATAGATTTCGTCGATTGCAACCCAACTTCGAATGAGGGGCATCAACACATTATCATGGTCGTCGACTACTTTACTAAGTGGGATGAGGCCATGCCTATCGTAAAATCCGATGGGAAGACTGCAACCTTCTTCGTGTTCAACGAAATTATCACCCGGTTCGGTATCCCGAGTGAGATTGTCATTGATCATGGCAGTCACTTTCAGAACGAAATGATGGTAGAACTAGCATATAAGATGGGGTTTAGACATGGTCATTCATCTCCTTATTACCCCCAGGAAAATGGGCAAGTAGAGGCTGTCAACAAGTCTCTCAAGACCATTTTGCAAAAAACTGTCATTTGGAGTAATTCCAATTGACACATCATGCTATATCCCGCGCTTTGGGCATACCGAACCTTGGTTAAGACTGCCACCAGTTTTTCCCCTTTCCAGTTAGTGCATGGTGTGGAGTCGATCCTTCCTGTTGAATGTGAAATCCCTTCTCTGAAGTTGGAAGTTGAGCTCCTACCTGACACTTCAGATTTAGAGAGACACCTTGTGCGCCTAGAGAGTCTTTATGAGCAACGTCGGGATGCCTTTACGGCTATTGAGGTGAATATGAAACATGTCAATGTCCAGTACGACAAGTTTGTCTGTCCCCGGTTGTATGTTGAGGGTGACTTGGTCCTCTTGTATGATCAAGCCAAAGAACCGCTAGGGGTAGGCAAGTTTAAACCCATGTGGCATGGTCCTTACATCGTGCGACGTGTTCTAGAAAAGGGAGACTACGAGTTAGAATATTATGAAGGGAATAAGTTGGCTGAGCCCAGAAATGGGTTCTACTTGAAAAGATACTATGCTTGAGCCCTAGGATTAAGCGGAATTCTTTGTATACTAATGTAAATTTAGTGTATATACATCTCTTTTCCCCTTTTCTTTTGTCTTTGGCTTGCTTATCGAGTTTTTCCTTTGTTGGCAAATGTCAACGAAGTCTTCGGTCTACCTAGGATTCGCAGACGAAGCCAGTTGTCATACACAAAACTTGGCTTCCACCGCTTGGGTGGTTTATTCACATGAGGGTCTGCTGGTGTCTTCAGGTGGCGTATGCCTAGGGCCATCCACGAATAATGTGGCCTAATATAGCGTCGTCATAGAACTTTTGTGTGATGCTATCTAACATGGTATTCGCTCTTTAGAGGTTCGCCTGGATTCCCAGTTAATAGTATGTTAGTTGAACGATATTTACCGCGTGCGTGATCCTACTTTACTCCGTCGATTCCTACGGGTACGTCTTTTAGAATGACAATTTGATTTTATTACATATTATCACATTCCTAGGAGTTCTAATAATGTATCTGATGCCTATGCTAATTACATTTTAGATTGGCATTTGTCACATTAATAAAGCAAAGAAAACTGTCACATCAATGTACACATTGTAAGATATAAGTAAAGCCGAAGATCCCTTTTTATATATGTCAAAAATATGGTGTTTATATTACAAAATTGGGGCTAAAACCCTCAATACACATATACAACCGGTATACAGAGCCCACGACATCTACGCCTGTGGCGTTGGATGTGTGTCATGGTAGAAAACCACGGCGTTTGCAAGACGCCGAAAGAGTCGTACCCATGCTCTAGGTACACCAACCACCTGTCACTGCATGGCTTTAGGTAGATCCTCTACCTGAACCATTGGAATCCTTTGTATCAAATGAGACAGATTGCCCTACACGTTTTGTAGGACTCTCTCTGCTTCTCCTCCCGTCACCTCATATCCCCAGTTCCTCCATCTATGTCAAAGGAATCCCTCCGGCCGTCATGGAACCACATCTACGATTACACAAATGTCTAGTTAATATTTAAACACCATCCAAAAAATATTTTTGTTCCTTAATACAAAAATACAA